>JAUCRC010000043.1:0-160196 GCA_032399595.1 Tetragonula carbonaria
TTACTTCGTTGAATTTCAAAGTTTCATGAATGATTCGTGAAATAAACATGATTTAGCGAAGATTTAGTTTAATTTTGATGTTTTCATGGATATCAAGCTACTTTCACTGCGAAACACGTTATTTCGTTGAATTTCATCGTTTCATGGATGTTTCGTGAAATAACCATGTTTTAGCCAAGATTTAGCTTAATTTTGATGTTTTCATTGATATCAAGCTACTTTCACTGCGAAACACGTTATTTCGTTGAATTTCATCGTTTCATGAATGTTTCGTGAAATAACCATTATTTAGCGAAGATTTAGCTTAATTTTGATGGTTTCATAGATATCAAGCTACTTTCACTGCGAAACACGTTATTTCGTTGAATTTCATCGTTTCATGAATGTTTCTTTAAATAACAATATTTTAACGAAGATTTAGCTTAATTTTGATGTTTTCAAAGATATCTAGCTACTTTCACTGCGAATACGTTATTTCGTTGATTTCATCGTATGATGAATGTTTCGTGAAGTAATCATGATTAAGCGGAGATTTAGCTTAATTTTGAAGTTTTCATAGATAACTTGCTACTTTCACTGCGAAACACGTTATTCCGTTGAATTTTATTGTTTCATGAATGTTTCGTGAAATAACCATGATAGAGCGAAGATTTAGCTTAATTTTGACGTCTTCATGGATATGTAGCTACTTTCGTTGCGAAACACGTTATTCCGTTGAATTTTATTGTTTCATGAATGTTTCGTGAAATAACCATGATATAGCGAAGATTTAGCTTAATTTTGACGTCTTCATGGATATGTAGCTACTTTCGTTGCGAAACACGTTATTTCGTTGAATTTCATCGTTTCATGAATGATTCGTGAAATAACCATGATTTAGCGAAGATTTTGCTTAATTTTGATGTTTTAATGGATATCTAGCTACTTTCACTGCGAAACACGTTATTTCGTTGAATTTCATCGTATGACGAATGTTTCGTGTAATAAATATGATTCAGCGGAGATTTTGCTTAATTTCGATGTTTTCATAGATAATTTGCTACTTTCACTGCAAAACACGTTATTTCGTTGAATTTCATCGTTTCGTGAATTTTTCGTGAAATAACCATTTTTTAGCGGAGATTTATACAAATTTTGATGTTTTCATAGATTTCAAGCTACTGTCACTGCGAAACACGTTATTCCGTCGAATTACATCGTTTCATGAATGTTTCGTGAAAAAACCATTTTTTAACGAAAATTTAGCTTAATTTTGATGTTTTCATAGATATCAAGCTACTTTCACTGCGAAACACGTTATATCGTTGAATTTCATCATTTCATGAATGTTTCTTTAAATAACAATGTTTTAGCGAAGATTTAGCTTAATTTTGATGTTTTCATATATATCAAGCTACTTTCACTGCGAAACACGTTATTTCGTTGAATTTCATCGTTTCATGAATGATTCGTAAAATAACCATAATTTAACGAAGATTAAGCCTAATTTTGATGTTTTCATAGATATCTAGCTACTTTCAATGCGAAACACGTTATTTCGTAGAATTTCATCGTTTCATGAATGATTCGTGAAATAACCATAATTTAGCGAAGATTTTGCTCAATTTTGATGTTTTCATTGATATCAAGCTGCTCTCACTGCGAAACACGTTATTTCGATGAATTTCATCGTTTCACGTATGCTTCGTGAAATAACCATGATTTAGCGAAGATTTAGCTTAATTTTGATGTTTTCATGGATATGTAGCTGCTCTAACTGCGTAACACGTTATTTCGTTTAATTTTGACGTTTCATGAATGTTTCGTTAAATAAACATGACTTAGCGGAGATTTAGCTATATTTTGATGTTTTCGTAGACATCAAGCTACTTTCGCTGCGAAACACGTTATTTCGATGAATTTCATCGTTTCATGAATGCTTCGTGAAATAACCATGATTTAGCGAAGATTTTGCTTAATTTTGATGTTTTCATGGATATCTAGCTACTTTCACTGCGAAACACGTTATTTCGATGAATTTCATCGTATGATGAATGTTTCGTGTAGAAACCATGTTTTAGCGAAGATTTAACTTAATTTTGATGTTTTCATAGATATCAAGCTACTTTCACTGCGAAACACGTTATTTCGTTGAATTTAATCGTTTCATTAATGTTTCGTGAAATAACCATGATTTAGCGAAGATTTATACAAATTTTGATGTTTTCTTAGATATCTAGCTGCTCTCACTGCATAACAATTTATTTCGTTTAATTTCAGCGTTTCATGAATGTTTCGTGAAATAACCATGATTTAGCGAATATTTAGCTTAATTTTGATGGTTTCATAGGTATCTTGCTACTTTCACTGCGAAACACGTTATTTCATTGAATTTCATCGTATGATGAATGTTTCGCGAAATAAACATGATTCAACGGAGATTTAGCTTAATTTTGATGTTTTCATAGATAACTTGCTACTTTCACTGAGAAACACCTTATTTCGTTGAATTTCATCGTTTCATTTATTTTTCGTGAAATAACCATGATTTAGTGAAGTTTTAGCCTAATTTTGATGGTTTCTTGTATATCTAGCTACTTTCACTGCGAAACACGTTATTTCGTTGAATTTCATCGTTTCATGAAAGTTTCGTGAAACAACCATGATTTAGCGGAGATTTAGCTCAATTTTGATGTTTTCATAGATATCAAGCTACTTTCACTGCGAAACACGTTATATCGTTGAATTTCATCGTTTCATGAACGTTTCTTTAAATAACAATGTTTTAGCGAATATTTAGCATAATTTTGATGTTTTCATAGATATCAAGCTACTTTCACTGCGAAACACGTTATTTCGATGAATTTCATCGTTTCATGAATGCTACGTGAAATAACCATGATTTAGCGAAAATTTTGCTTAATTTTGATGTTTTCATGGATATCTAGCTACTTTCACTGCGGAACACGTTATATCGTTGAATTTCATCGTTTCATGAATGTTTCTTTAAATAACAATGTTTTAGCGAAGATTTTGCTTAATTTTGATGGTCTCATAGGTATCTTGCTACTTTCACTGCGAAACACGTTATTTCGTTGATTTCATCGTATGATGAATGTTTCGTGAAGTAAACATGACTAAGCGGAGATTTAGCTTAATTTTGAAGTTTTCATAGATAACTTGCTACTTTAACTGCGAAACACGTTATTCCGTCGAATTTTATTGTTTCATGAATGTTTCGTGAAATAACCATGATATAGCGAAGATTTTGCTTAATTTTGACGTCTTCATGGATATGTATCTACTTTCGTTGCGAAACGCGTTATTTCGTTGAATTTCATCGTTTCATGAATGATTCGTGAAATAACCATAATTTAGCGAAGATTTAGCTTAATTTTGATGTGTTCATTGATATCAAGCTGCTCTCACTGCGAAACACGTTATTTCGATGAATTTCATCGTTCACGAATGCTTCGTGAAATAACCATGATTTAGCGAAGATTTAGCTTAATTTTGTTGTTTTCATGGATATGTAGCTGCTCTAACGGCGTAACACGTTATTTCGTTTAATTTTGACGTTTCATGAATGTTTCGTGAAATAAACATGACTTAGCGGAGATTTAGCTATATTTTGATGTTTTCGTAGACATCAAGCTACTATCACTGCGAAACACGTTATTTCGATGAATTTCATCGTTTCATGAATGCTTCGTGAAATAACCATGATTTAGCGAAGATTTTGCTTAATTTTGATGTGTTCATGGATATCTAGCTACTTTCACTGCGAAACACGTTATTTCGTTGAATTTCATCGTATGATGAATGTTTCGTGTAATAACCATGTTTTAGCGAAGATTTAACTTAATTTTGATGTTTTCATAGATATCAAGGTACTTTCACTGCGAAACACGTTATTTCGTTGAATTTAATCGTTTCATTAATGTTTCGTGAAATAACCATGATTTAGCGAAGATCTATACAAATTTTGATGTTTTCTTAGATATCTAGCTGCTATCACTGCGTAACAATTTATTTCGGTTAATTTCAGCGTTGCATGAATGTTTCGTGAAATAACCATGATTTAGCGAATATTTAGCTTAATTTTGATGGTGTCATAGGTATCTTGCTACTTTCACTGCGAGACACGGTATTTCATTCAATTTCATCGTATGATGAATGTTTCGTGAAATAAACATGATTTAGCGGAGATTTAGCTTAATTTCGATGTTTTCATAGATTTCAAGCTACTGTCACTGAGAAACACGTTATTCCGTCGAATTACATCGTTTCATGAATGTTTCGTCAAATAACCATTTTTTAACGAAAATTTAGCTTAATTTTGTTGTTTTCATAGATATCGAGCTACTTTCACTGCGAAACACGTTATATCGTTGAATATCATTTTTTCATGAATGTTTCGTGATATAACCATGTTTTAGCGGAGTTATAGCTTAATTTTGATGTTTTCATAGATAACTTGCTACTTACACTGCGAAACACGTTATTTCGTTGAATTTCAACGTATGATGAATGTTTCGTGAAATAAACATGTTTTAGCGAAGATTTAACTTAATTTTGATGTTTTCATAGATATCAAGCTACTTTCACTGAGAAACACGTTATTCCGTTGAATTTTATCGTTTCATGAATTTTTTGTGAAAAAACCATGATTTAGCGGAAATATAGCTTAATTTTGATGTTTTCATAGATAACTTGGTACTTTCACTGCGAAACAGGTTATTTCGTTGAATATCATCGTATGATGCATGTTTCGTGAAATAAACATGATTCAGCGGAGATTTAGCTTAATTTTGATGTTTTCAGAGATAAATTGCTACTTTCACTGCGAAACACGTTATAACGTTGAATTTCATCGTTTCATGAATTTTCGTGAAATAACCATGATTTAATGAAGATTTAGATTAATTTTGATGGTTTCATAGGTATCCAGCTACTTTCACTGCGAAACACGTCATTTCGTTGAATTTCATCGTTTCTTGATTTTTTCGTGAAATAACCATGATTTAGCGATGATTAATCTTAATTTGGAAGTTTTCATGGATATCTAGGTACTTTCACTGCGAAACACGTTTTTTCGTTGAATTTCAAAGTTTCATGAATGTTTCGTGAAATAAACATGATTAAGCGGAGTTTTAACTTAATTATGATGTTTTCATAGATTTTAAGACACTTTCACTGCGAAAGACGTTATTTCGTTGAATTTCATCGTTTCATGAATGTTTCTTGAAATAACAATGTTTTAGCGAAGATTTAGCCTAATTTTGATGGTTTCATAGATATCTTGCTACTTTCACTGCGAAACACGTTATTTCGTTGAATTTCATCGTTTCATGAATGTTTCGTGAAACAGCCATGGTTTAGCGGAGATTTAGCTTAATTTTGATGTCTTCATAGATAACTTGCTACTTTCTCTGCGAAACACGTTATTCCGTTGAATTTCATCGTTTCATGAATGTTTCGTGTTATAACCATGATTTAGCGAAGATTTAGCCTAATTTTGATGTTTTCTTGGATATCTAGCTACTTTCACTGCGAAACACGTTATTTCGTTGAATTTCATCGTATGATGCATGTTTCGTGAAATAAACATGATTCAGCGGAGATTTAGCTTTATTTTGATGTTTTCAGAGATAAATTGTTACTTTCACTGCGAAACACGTTATAACGTTGAATTTCATCGTTTCATGAATTTTCGTGAAATAACCATGATTTAGCGATGATTAATCTTAATTATGATGTTTTCATAGATTTTAAGACACTTTCACTGCGAAAGACGTTATTTCGTTGAATTTCATCGTTTCATGAATGTTTCTTGAAATAACAATGTTTTAGCGAAGATTTAGCTTAATTTTGATGGTTTCATAGATATCTTGCTACTTTCACTGCGAAACACGTTATTTCTTTGAATTTCATCGTATGATGAATGTTTCGCGAAATAAACATGATTCAGCGGAGATTTGGCTTAATTTTGATGATTTCATACATAACTTGCTACTTTCACTGAGAAACACCTTATTTCGTTGAATTTCAACGTTTCATTTATTTTTCGTGAAATAACCATGATTTAGTGAAGTTTTAGCCTAATTTTGATGATTTCTTGGATATCTAGCTACTTTCACTGCGAAACACGTTATTTCGTAGAATTTCATCGCTTCATGAAAGTTTCGTGAAACAACCATGGTTTAGCGGAGATTTAGCTTAATTTTGATGTTTTCATAGATATCAAGCTACTTTCACTGCGAAACACGTTATATCGTTGAATTTCATCGTTTCATGAATGTTTCTTTAAATAACAATGTTTTAGCGAAGATTTAGCTTAATTTTGATGTTATCATAGATATCAAGCTACTTTCACTGCGAAACACGTTATTTCGTTGAATTTCATCGTTTCATGAATGATTCGTAAAATAACCATAATTTAACGAAGATTAAGCCTAATTTTGATGTTTTCATAGATATCTAGCTACTTTCAATGCGAAACACGTTATTTCGTTGAATTTCAATCTTTCATGAATGTTTCGTGAAATAAACATGATTTAGCGGAGATTTAGCTATATTTTGATGTTTTCGTAGACATCAAGCTACTTTCACTGCGAAACACGTTATTTCGATGAATTTCATCGTTTCATGAATGCTTCGTTAAATAACCATGATTTAGCGAAGAATTTGCTTAATTTTGATGTTTTCATGGATATCTAGCTACTTTCACTGCGGAACACGTTATATCGTTGAATTTCATCGTTTCATGAATGTTTCTTTAAATAACAATGTTTTAGCGAAGATTATGCTTAATTTTGATGGTCCCATAGGTATCTTGCTACTTTCACTGCGAAACACGTTATTTCGTTGATTTCATCGTAGGATGAATGTTTCGCGAAGTAAACATGATTAAGCGGAGATTTAGCTTAATTTTGTAGTTTTCATAGATAACTTGCTGCTTTCACTGAGAAACACGTTATTCCGTTGAATTTTATCGTTTCATGAATGTTTCGTGAAATAACCATGATTCAGCGGAGATTTAGCTTAATTTTGATGTTTTCATAGATAAATTGCTACTTTCACTGCGAAACACGTTATTTCATTGAATTTCGTCATTTCATGAATGTTTCTTTAAATAACAACGTTTTAGCGATGATTTTGCTTAATTTTGATGGTTTCATAGGTATCTTGCTACTTTCACTGCGAAACACGTTATTTCGCTGAATTTCATCGTATGATGAATGTTTCGTGAAATAAACATGATTAAGAGGAGATTTAGCTTAATTTTGAAGTTTTCATAGATAACTTGCAACTTTCACTGCGAAACACGTAATTCCGTTGAATTTTATCGTTTCATGAATGTTTCGTGAAATAACCATGATTTAGCGGAGATTTAGCTTAATTTTGATGTTTTCATAGATTTCAAGCTACTGTCACTGCGAAACACGTTAATCCGTCGAATTACATCGTTTCATGAATGTTTCGTGAAATAACCATTTTTTAACGAAAATTTAGCTTAATTTTGTTGTTTTCATAGATATCGAGCTACTTTCACTGCGAAAAACGTTATATCGTTGAATTTCATTGTTTCATGAATGTTTCGTGATATAACCATGGTTTAGCGGAGTTATAGCTTAATTTTGATGTTTTCATAGATATCAAGCTACTTTCACTGCGAAACACGTTATTCCGTTGAATTTTATCGTTTCATAAATTTTTCGTGAAAAAACCATGATTTACCGGAAATTTAGCTTAATTTTGATGTTTTCATAGATAACTTGCTACTTTCACTGCGAAACACGTTATTTCGTTGAATTTCATCGTATGATGAATGTTTCGCGAAATAAACATGATTCAGCGGAGATTTAGCTTAATTTTGTTGTTTTCATACATAACTTGCTACTTTCACTGAGAAACACCTTATTTCGTTGAATTTCATCGTTTCATTTAATTTTCGTGAAATAACCATGATTTAGCGAAGATTTAGCTTAATTTTGATGATTTCATTATATTAGCTACTTTCACTGCGAAACACGTTATTCCGTTGAATTTCATCGTTTCATGAATGTTTCGTGAAAAAACCATGATTTACCGGAAATTTAGCTTAATTTTGATGTTTTCATAGATAACTTGCTACTTTCACTGCGAAACACGTTATTTCGTTGAATTTCATCGTATGATGAATGTTTCGCGAAATAAACATGATTCAGCGGAGATTTAGCTTAATTTTGTTGTTTTCATACATAACTTGCTACTTTCACTGAGAAACACCTTATTTCGTTGAATTTCATCGTTTCATTTAATTTTCGTGAAATAACCATGATTTAGTCAAGTTTTAGCCTAATTTTGATGATTTCTTGGATATCTAGCTACTTTCACTGCGAAACACGTTATTTCGTTGAATTTCATCGTTTCATGAAAGTTTCGTGAAACAACCATGGTTTAGCGGAGATTTAGCTTAATTTTGATGTTTTCATAGATATCAAGCTACTTTCACTGCGAAACACGTTATATCGTTGAATTTCATCATTTCATGAATGTTTCTTTAAATAACAATGTTTTAGCGAAGATTTAGCTTAATTTTGATGTTTTCATAGATATCAAGCGACTTTCACTGCGAAACACGTAATTTCGTTGAATTTCATCGTTTCATGAATGATTCGTAAAATAACCGTAATTTAACGAAGATTAAGCCTAATTTTGATGTTTTCATAGATATCTAGCTACTTTCAATGCGAAACACGTTATTTCGTTGAATTTCAAACTTTCATGAATGTTTCGTGAAATAAACATGATTTAGCGGAGATTTAGCTATATTTTGATGTTTTCGTAGACATCAATCTACTTTCACTGCGAAACACGTTATTCCGTTGAATTTTATCGTTTCAAGAATGTTTCGTGAAATAACCATGATTTAGCGGAGATTTAGCTTAATTTTGATGTTTTCATAGATTTCAAGCTACTGTCACTGCGAAACACGTTATTCCGTCGAATTTCATCGTTTCATGAATGTTTCGTGAAATAACCATTTTTTAACGAAAATTTAGCTTAACTTTGTTGTTTTCATAGATATCAAGCTGCTTTCACTGAGAAACACGTAATATCGTTGAATTTCATTGTTTCATGAATGTTTCGTGATATAACCATGATTTAGTCGAAATTTAGCTTAATTTTGATGTTTTCATAGATAACTTGCTACTTTCACTGCGAAACAAGTTATTTCGTTGAATTTCATCTTATGATGCATGTTTCGTGAAATAAACATGATTCAGCGGAGATTTAGCTTAATTTTGATGTTTTCAGAGATGACTTGCTACTTTCATTGCGAAACACGTTATATCGTTGAATTTCATCGTTTCATGAATTTTCGTGAAATAACCATGATTTAGCGAAGATTTAGATTAATTTTGATGGTTTCATAGGTATCCAGCTACTTTCACTGCGAAACACGTCATTTCGTTGAATTTCATCGTTTCTTGATTTTTTCGTGAAATAACCATGATTTAGCGATGATTAATCTCAATTTTGATGTTTTCATGGATATCCAGTTAATTTCACTGCGAAACACGTTTTTTCGTTGAATTTCAAAGTTTCATGATTGTTTCGTGAAATAAACATGATTAAGCGGAGTTTTAACTTAATTTTGATGTTTTCATAGATTTTAAGACACTTTCACTGCGAAAGACGTTAATTCGTTGAATTTCATCGTTTCACGAATGTTTCTTGAAATAACAATGTTTTAGCGAATATTTAGCCTAATTTTGATGTCTTCATAGATAACTTGCTACTTTCTCTGCGAAACACGTTATTCCGTTGAATTTCATCGTCTCATGAATTTTCGAGAAATAACCATGATTTATCGAAGATTTAGCTTTATTTTGATGGTTTCATAGATATGAAGTTACTTTCTGTGCGATACACGATATTTCGTTGAATTTCTTCGTTTCATGAATGTTTCGTGAAATAACCATGATTTAGCGAATATTTAGCCTAATTTTGATGTTTTCTTGGATATCTAGCTACTTTCACTGCGAAACACGTTATTTCATTGAATTTCATCGTTTCATGAATGTTTCGTGAAACAGCCATGGTTTAGCGGAGATTTAGCTTAATTTTGATGTCTTCATAGATATCTTGCTACTTTCACTGCGAAACACGTTATTTCGTTGAATTTCATCGTATGATGCATGTTTCGTGAAATAAACATGATTCAGCGGAGATTTAGCTTTATTTTGATGTTTTCAGAGATAAATTGCTACTTTCACTGCGAAACACGTTATAACGTTGAATTTCATCGTTTCATGAATTTTCGTGAAATAACCATGATTTAGCGAAGATTTAGATTAATTTTGATGGTTTCATAGGTATCCAGCTACTTTCACTGCGAAACACGTCATTTCGTTGAATTTCACCGTTTCTTGATTTTTTCGTGAAATAACCATGATTTAGCAATGATTAATCTTAATTATGATGTTTTCATAGATTTTAAGACACTTTCACTGCGAAAGACGTTATTACGTTGAATTTCATCGTTTCATGAATGTTTCTTGAAATAACAATGTTTTAGCGAAGATTTAGCCTAATTTTGATGGTTTCATAGATATCTTGCTACTTTCACAGCGAAACACGTTATTTCGTTGAATTTCATCGTTTCATGAATGTTTCGTGAAACAGCCATGGTTTAGCGGAGATTTAGCTTAAATTTGATGTCTTCATAGATAACTTGCTACTTTCTCTGCGAAACACGTTATTCCGTTGAATTTCATCGTCTCATGAATTTTCGTGAAATAACCATGATTTAGCGAAGATTTAGCTTTATTTTGATGGTTTCATAGATATGAAGTTACTTTCTGTGCGATACAGGATATTTCGTTGAATTTCTTCGTTTCATGAATGTTTCGTGAAATAACCATGATTTAGCGAAGATTTAGCCTAATTTTGATGTTTTCTTGGATATCTAGCTACTTTCACTGCGAAACACGTTATTTCTTTGAATTTCATCGTATGATGAATGTTTCGCGAAATAAACATGATTCAGCGGAGATTTAGCTTAATTTTGATGTTTTCATACATAACTTGCTACTTTCACTGAGAAACACTTTATTTCGTTGAATTTCATCGTTTCATTTATTTTTCGTGAAATAACCATGATTTAGTGAAGTTTTAGCCTAATTTTGATGATTTCTTGGATATCTAGCTACTTTCATTGCGAAACACGTTATATCGCTGAATTTCATCGTTTCATGAAAGTTTCGTGAAACAACCATGGTTTAGCGGAGATTTAGCTTAATTTTGATGTTTTCATAGATATCAAGCTACTTTCACTGCGAAACACGTTATATCGTTGAATTTCATCGTTTCTTGAATGTTTCTTTAAATAACAATGTTTTAGCGAAGATTTAGCTTAATTTTGATGTTTTCATAGATATCAAGCTACTTTCACTGCGAAACACGTTATTTCGTTGAATTTCATCGTTTCATGAAAGTTTCGTGAAACAACCATTGTTTAGCGGAGTTTTAGCTTAATTTTGATGTTTTCATAGATATCAAGCTACTTTCACTGCGAAACACGTTATATCGTTGAATTTCATCGTTTCATGAATGTTTCTTTAAATAACAAAGTTTTAGCGAAGATTATGCTTAATTTTGATGGTCTCATAGGTATCTTGCTACTTTCACTGCGAAACACGTTATTTCGTTGATTTCATCGTAGGATGAATGTTTCGCGAAGTAAACATGATTAAGCGGAGATTTAGCTTAATTTTGAAGTATTCATAGATAACTTGCTACTTTCACTGCGAAACACGTTATTCCGTTGAATTTTATCGTTTCACGAATGTTTCGTGAAATAACCATGATTTAGCGGAGATTTAGCTTATTTTTGGTGTTCTCATTGATAACATTCTACTGTCACTGCGAAACACGTTATTCCGACGAATTTCATCGTTTCATGAAAGTTTCGTGAAACAACCATGGTTTAGCGGAGATTTAGCTCAATTTTGATGTTTTCATAGATATCAAGCTACTTTCACTGCGAAACACGTTATTTCGATGAATTTCATCGTTTCATGAATGCTTCGTGAGATAACCATGATTTATCGAAGATTTTGCTTAATTTTGATGTTTTCATGGATATCTAGCTACTTTCACTGCGAAACACGTTACATCGTTGAATTTCATCGTTTCATGAATGTTTTTTTAAATAACAATGTTTTAGCGAAGATTTTGCTTAATTTTGATGGTTTCATAGGTATCTTGCTACTTTCACTGCGAAACACGTTATTTCGCTGAATTTCATCGTATGATGAATGTTTCGTGAAATAAACGTGATTAAGCGGAGATTTAGCTTAATTTTGAAGTTTTCATAGATAACTTGCTACTTTCACTGCGAAACAGGTTATTCCGTTGAATTTTATCGTTTCATGAATGTTTTGTGAAATAACCATGATTTAGCGGAGATTTAGCTTATTTTTGGTGTTTTCATTGATAACATTCTACTGTCACTGCGAAACACGTTATTCCGACGAATTTCATCGTTTCATGAATGTTTCGTGAAATAAACATTTTTTAACGAAAATTTAGCTTAATTTTGTTGTTTTCATAGGTATCGAGCTACTTTCCCTGCGAAACACGTTATTTCATTGAATTTCATTGTTTCATGAATGTTTCGTGATATAACCATGGTTTAGCGGAGTTATAGCTTAATTTTGATGTTTTCATAGATAACTTGCTACTTACACTGCGAAACACGTTATTCCGTTGAATTTCATCGTATGATGAATGTTTCGTGAAATAACCATGTTTTAGCGAAGATTTAACTTAATTTTGATGTTTTCATAGATATCAAGCTACTTTCACTGAGAAACACGTTATTCCGTTGAATTTTATCGTTTCATGAATGTTTCGTGAAATAACCATGATATAGCGAAGATTTCGATTTATTTTGATGTTTTCATTGATATCAAGCTGCTCTCACTGCGAAACACGTTATTTCGATGAATTTCATCGTTTCACGAATGCTTCGTGAAATAACCATGATTTAGCGATTATTTAGCTTAATTCTGATGTTTTCATGGATATGTAGCTGCTCTATCTGCGTAACACGTTATTTCGTTTAATTTTAACGTTTCATGAATGTTCCGTGAAATAAACATGACTTAGCGGAGATTTAGCTATATTTTGATGTTTTTGAAGACATCAAGCTACTTTCACTGCGAAACACGTAATTTCGATGAATTTCATCGTTTCATGAATGCTTCGTGAAATAACCATGATTTATCGAAGATTTTGCTTAATTTTGATGTTTTCATGGATATCTAGCAACTTTCACTGCGAAACACGTTACATCGTTGAATTTCATCGTTTCATCAATGTTTTTTTAAATAACAATGTTTTAGCGAAGATTTTGCTTAATTTTGATGGTTTCATAGGTATCTTGCTACTTTCACTGCGAAACACGTTATTTCGCTGAATTTCATCGTATGATGAATGTTTCGTGAAATAAACATGATTCAGCGGAGATTTAGCTTAATTTTGATGTTTTCATAGATAACTTGCTACTTACACTGCGAAACACGTTATTTCGTTGAATTTCATCGTATGATGAATGTTACGTGAAATAACCATGATTAAGCGGAGATTTAGCATAATTTTGAAGTTTTCATAGATAACTTGCTACTTTCACTGCGAAACACGTTATTCCGTTGAATTTCATTGTTTCATGAATTTATCGTGATATAACCATGGTTTAGCGGAGATTTAGCTTAATTTTGATGTTCTCATAGATAACTTGCTACTTACACTGCGAAACACGTTATTTCGTTGAATTTCATCGTATGATGAATGTTACGTGAAATAACCATGTTTTAGCGAAGATTTCATGAGATTATCGTTTCATGAATGTTTCGTGAAATAACCATGATTTAGCGGAAATTTAACTTAATTTTGATGTTTTCATAGATAACTTGCTACTTTCACTGCGAAACACGATATTTCGTTGCATTTCATCGTATGATGAATGTTTCGTGAAATAAACATGATTCAGCGGAGAATTAGCTTAATTTTGATGTTTTCTTGGATATCTAGCAACTTTAACTGCGAAACACGTTACATCGTTGAATTTCATCGTTTCATGAATGTTTTTTTATATAACAATGTTTTAGCGAAGATTTTGCTTAATTTTGATGGTTTCATAGGTATCTTGCTACTTTCACTGCGAAACACGTTATTTCGCTGAGTTTCATCGTATGATGAATGTTTCGTGAAATAAACATGATTAAGCGGAGATTTAGCATAATTTTGAAGTTTTCATAGATAACTTGCTACTTTCACTGCGAAACACGTTATTCCGTTGAATTTCATTGTTTCATGAATGTTTCGTGATATAACCATGGTTTAGCGGTGATTTAGCTTAATTTTGATGTTTTCATAGATAACTTGCTACTTACACTGCGAAACACGTTATTTCGTTGAATTTCATCGTATGATGAATGTTTCGTGAAATAACCATGTTTTAGCGAAGATTTAACTTAATTTTGATGTTTTCATAGATATCAAGCTACTTTCACTGTGAAACACGTTATTTCGTTGAATTTAATCGTTTCATGAATGTTTCGTGAAATAACCATGATTTAGCGAAGATTTATACAAATTTTGATGTTTTCTTGGATATCTAGCTGTTCTCACTGCGTAACGATTTATTTCGTTTAATTTCAGCGTTTCATGAATGATTCGTGAAATAACCATGGTTTAGTGGAGATTTAGTTTAATTTTGATGTTTTCATAGATATCAAGCTACTTTCACTGCGAAACACGTTATATCGTTGAATTTCATCGTTTCATGAATGTTTCTTTAAATAACAATGTTTTAGCGAAGATTTAGCTTAATTTTGATGTTTTCATAGATATCAAGCTACTTTCACTGCGAAACACGTTATTTCGTTGAATTTTATCGTTTCATGAATGATTCGTAAAATAACCATAATTTAACGAAGATTAAGCCTAATTTTGATGTTTTCATAGATATCTAGCTACTTTCAATGCGAAACACATTATTTCGTTGAATTTCAAACTTTCATGAATGTTTCGTGAAATAAACATGATTTAGCGGAGATTTTGCTTAATTTTGATGTTTTCATGGATATCTAGCTACTTTCACTGCGGAACACGTTATATCGTTGAATTTCATCGTTTCATGAATGTTTCTTTAAATAACAATGTTTTAGCGAAGATTATGCTTAATTTTGATGGTCTCATATGTATCTTGCTACTTTCACTGCGAAACACGTTATTTCGTCGATTTCATCGTCGGATGAATGTTTCGCGAAGTAAACATGATTAATCGGAGATTTAGCTTAATTTTGAAGTTTTCATTGATAACTTGCTACTTTCACTGAGAAACACGTTATTCCGTTGAATTTTATCGTTTCATGAATGTTTCGTGAAATAACCATGATATAGCGAAGATTTAGATTAATTTTGATGTTTTCATTGATATCAAGCTGCTCTCACTGCGAAACACGTTATTTCGATGAATTTCATCGTTTCACGAATGCTTCGTGAAATAACCATTATTTATCGAAGATTTTGCTTAATTTTGATGTTTTCATGGATATCTAGCAACTTTCACTGCGAAACACGTTACATCGTTGAATTTCATCGTTTCATGAATGTTTTTTTAAATAACAATGTTTTAGCGAAGATTTTGCTTAATTTTGATTGTTTCATAGGTATCTTGCTACTTTCACTGCGAAACACGTTATTTCGCTGAATTTTTTCGTATGATGAATGTTTCGTGAAATAAACATGATTAAGCGGAGATTTAGCTTAATTTTGAAGTATTCATAGATAACTTGCTACTTTCACTGCGAAACACGTTATTCCGTTGAATTTCATTGTTTCATGAATGTTTCGTGATATAACCATGGTTTAGCGGAGATTTAGCTTAATTTTGATGTTTTCATAGATAACTTGCTACTTACACTGCGAAACACGTTATTTCGATGAATTTCATCGTATGATGAATGTTTCGTGAAATAACCATGTTTTAGCGAAGATTTAACTTAATTTTGATGTTTTCATAGATATCAAGCTACTTTCACTGTGAAACACGTTATTTCGTTGAATTTAATCGTTTCATGAATGTTTCGTGAAATAACCATGATTTAGCGAAGATTTATACAAATTTTGATGTTTTCTTGGATATCTAGCTGTTCTCACTGCGTAACAATTTATTTCGTTTAATTTCAGCGTTTCATGAATGATTCGTGAAATAACCATGATTTAGCGAATATTTAGCTTAATTTTGATGGTTTCATAGGTATCTTGCTACTTTCACTGCGAAAAACGTTATTTCATTGAATTTCATCGTATGATGAATGTTTCGTGAAATAAACATGATTAAGCGGAAATTTAGCTTAATTTTGATGTTTTCATAGATAACTTGCTACTTTCACTGCGAAACACGTTATTTCGTTGAATTTTATCGTTACATGAATGTTTCGTGAAATAACCATGATTTAGCGGAAATTTAACTTAATTTTGATGTTTTCATAGATATCTTGCTACTTTCACTGCGAAACACGATATTTCGTTGCATTTCATCGTATGATGAATGTTTCGTGAAATAAACATGATTCAGCGGAGAATTAGCTTAATTTTGATGTTTTCTTGGATATCTAGCTACTTTCACTGCGAAACACGTTATTTCGTTGAATTTCATCGTTTCATGAATGTTTCGTGAAACAGCCATGGTTTAGCGGAGATTTAGCTTAATTTTGATGTCTTCATAGATAACTTGCTACTTTCTCTGCGAAACACGTTATTCCGTTGAATTTCATCGTCTCATGAATTTTCGTGAAATAACCATGATTTAGCGAAGATTTAGCTTTATTTTGATGGTTTCATAGATATGAAGTTACTTTCTGTGCGATACACGATATTTCGTTGAATTTCTTCGTTTCATGAATGTTTCGTGAAATAACCATGATTTAGCGAAGATTTAGCCGAATTTTGATGTTTTCTTGGATATCTAGCTACTTTCACTGCGAAACAAGTTATTTCGTTGAATTTCATCGTTTCATGAATGTTTCGTGAAACAGCCATGGTTTAGCGGCGATTTAGCTTAATTTTGATGTCTTCATAGATATCTTGCTACTTTCACTGCGAAACACGTTATTTCTTTGAATTTCATCGTATGATGAATGTTTCGCGAAATAAACATGATTCAGTGGAGATTTAGCTTAATTTTGATGTTTTCATACATAACTTGCTACTTTCACTGAGAAACACCTTATTTCGTTGAATTTCATCGTTTCATTTATTTTTCGTGAAATAACCATGATTTAGTGAAGTTTTAGCCTAATTTTGATGATTTCTTGGATATCTAGCTACTTTCACTGCGAAACACGTTATTTCGTTGAATTTCATCGTTTCATGAAAGCTTCGTGAAACAACCATGGTTTAGTGGAGATTTAGCTTAATTTTGATGTTTTCATAGATATCAAGCTACTTTCACTGCGAAACACGTTATATCGTTGAATTTCATCGTTTCATGAATGTTTCTTTAAATAACAATGTTTTAGCGAAGATTTAGCTTAATTTTGATGTTTTCATAGATATCAAGCTACTTTCACTGCGAAACACGTTATTTCGTTGAATTTCACCGTTTCATGAATGATTCGTAAAATAACCATAATTTAACGAAGATTATGCCTAATTTTGATGTTTTCATAGATATCTAGCTACTTTCAATGCGAAACACGTTATTTCGTTGAATTTCAAACTTTCATGAATGTTTCGTGAAATAAACATGATTTAGCGGAAATTTAGCTATAGTTTGATGTTTTCGTAGACATCAAGCTACTTTCACTGCGAAACAGGTTTTTTCGATGAATTTAATCGTTTCATGAATGCTTCGTTAAATAACCATGATTTAGCGAAGATTTTGCTTAATTTTGATGTTTTCATGGATATCTAGCTACTTTCACTGCGGAACACGTTATATCGTTGAATTTCATCGTTTCATGAATGTTTCTTTAAATAACAATGTTTTAGCGAAGATTATGCTTAATTTTGATGGTCTCATAGGTATCTTGCTACTTTCGCTGCGAAACACGTTATTTCGTTGATTTCATCGTAGGATGAATGTTTCGCGAAGTAAACATGATTAAGCGGAGATTTAGCTTAATTTTGAACTTTTCATAGATAACTTCCTACTTTCACTGAGAAACACGTTATTCCGTTGAATTTTATCGTTTCATGAATGTTTCGTGAAATAACCATGATATAGCGAAGATTTAGCTTAATTTTGACGTCTTCATGGATATGTAGCTACTTTCATTGCGAAACACGTTATTTCGTTGAATTTCATCGTTTCATGAATGATTCGTGAAATAAACATGATTCAGCGGAGATTTAGCTTAATTTTGATGTTTTCATACATAACTTGCTACTTTCACTGAGAAACACCTTATTTCGTTGAATTTCATCGTTTCATGAATGTTTCGTGAAATAAACATGATTCAGCGGACATTTAGCTTAATTTTGAAGTTTTCATAGATAATTGCTACTTTCACTGCGTAACACGTTATTCCGTTCAATTTTATCGTTTCATGAATGTTTCGTGAAATAACCATGATTTAGCGGAGATTTAGCTTAATTTTGATGTTTTCATAGATTTGAAGCTACTCTCACTGCCGAATCACGTTATTTCGTTGAATTTCATCGTTTCCTGAGTGTTTCGGGAAATAATCATGATTAAGCGGAGTTTTAACTTAATTTTGATGTTTTCGTAGATTTTAAGCCACTTTCACTTCGAAAGACGTTATTTCGTTGAATTTCATCGTTTCATGAATGTTTCTTGAAATAACAATGTTTTAGCGAAGATTTAGCCTAATTTTGATGGTTTCATAGATATCAAGCTACTTTCACTGCGAAACACGTTATTTCGATGAATTTCATCGTTTCGTGAATGTTTCGTGAAATAACCATGATTTAGCGAAGATTTAGCATAATTTTGATCTTTTCATAGATTTCAAGCTCCTTTCACTGCGAATCACGATATTTCATTGAATTTCATCGTTTCATGATGTTTCGTGAAATAAACATGATTAAGCGGAGATTTAGCTTAATTTTGATGTTTTCATAAATAACTTGCTACTTTCACTGCGAAACACGTTATTCCGTTGAATTTTATCGTTTCATGAATGTTTCGTGAAATAACCATGATTTAGCGGAGATTTAGCTTAATTTTGATGATTTCATAGATAACTTGCTACTTTCACTGCGAAACAAGTTATTTCGTTGAATTTCATCGTATGATGAATGTTTCGTGAAGTAAACATGATTCAGCGGAGATTTAGCTTAATTTGGATGTTTTCATAAATAACTTGCTACTTTCACTGCGAAACACGTTATTCCGTTGAATTTTATCGTTTCATGAATGTTTCGTGAAATAACCATGATTTTGCGGAGATTTAGCTTAATTTTGATGTTTTCATAGATAACTTGCTACTTTCACTGCGAAACACGTTATTTCGTTGAATTTCATCGTATGATGAATGTTTCTTGAAATAAACATGATTCAGCGGAGATTTAGCTTAATTTTGATGTTTTCATAGATAAATTGCTACTTTCACTGCGAAACACGTTATTTCGTTGAATTTCATCGTATGATGAATGTTTCCTGAAATAAACATTATTAAGCGGAGATTTAGCTTAATTTTGATGTTTTCATAGATAACTTGCTACTTTCACTGCGAAACACGTTATTCCGTTGAATTTAATCGTTTCATGAATGTTTCGTGCAATAACCATGATTTATCGGAGATTTAGCTTAATTTTGATGTTTTCATAGATAACTTGCTGCTTCCACTGCGAAACACGTTATTTCATTGAATTTCATCGTTTCATGAATGTTTCGTGAAATAACAATTATTCAGCGGAGAATTAGCTTAATATTGCTGTTTTCATAGATATCTTGCTACTTTCACTGCGAAACACGTTATTACGTTGAAGTTTATCGTATGCTGAATCTTTCGTGAAATAAACGTGATTCAACTGAGATTTAGCTTAATTTTGATGTTTTCATAGATAACTTGCTACTTTCACTGCGAAACACGTTATTCCGTTGAATTTAATCGTTTCATGAATGTTTCGTGAAATAACCATGATTTAGCGGAGATTTAGCTTAATTTTGATGTTTTCATAGATAACTTGCTACTTTCACTGCGAAACACGTTATTTCGTTGAATTTCATCGTTTCCTGAGTGTTTCGTGAAATAATCATGATTAAGCGGAGTTTTAACTTAATTTTGATGTTTTCATAGATTTTAAGCCACTTTCACTGCGAAAGACGTTATTTCGTTGAATTTCATCGTTTCATGAATGTTTCTTGAAATAACAATGTTTTAGCGAAGATTTAGCCTAATTTTGATGGTTTCATAGATATCAAGCTACTTTCACTGCGAAACACGTTATTTCGTTGAATTTCACCGTTTCATGAATGATTCGTAAAATAACCATAATTTAACGAAGATTAAGCCTAATTTTGATGTTTTCATAGATATCTAGCTACTTTCAATGCGAAACACGTTATTTCGTTGAATTTCAAACTTTCATGAATGTTTCGTGAAATAAACATGATTTAGCGGAGATTTAGCTTAATTTTGATGTTTTCATAGATAACTTGCTACTTTCACTGCGAAACACGTTATTTCGTTGAATTTCATCGTATGATGAATGTTTCGTAAAATAAACATGATTCAGTGGAGATTTAGCTTAATTTTGATGTTTTAATAGATAAATTGCTACTTTCACTGCGAAACACGTTATTCCGTTGAATTTTATCGTTTCATGAATGTTTCGTGAAATAACCATGATTTAGCGGAGATTTAGCTTAATTATGATGTTCTCATAGATAACTTGCTACTTTCACTGCGAAACACGTTATTTCGTTGAATTTCATCGTATGATGAATGTTTCGTGAAATAAACATGATTCAGCGGACATTTAGCTTAATTTTGAAGTTTTCATAGATAATATGCTACTTTCACTGCGTAACACGTTATTCCGTTCAATTTTATCGTTTCATGAATGTTTCGTGAAATAACCATGATTTAGCGGAGATTTAGCTTAATTTTGATGTTTTCATAGATTTGAAGCTACTCTCACTGCCGAATCACGTTATTTCGTTGAATTTCATCGTTTCCTGAGTGTTTCGTGAAATAATCATGATTAAGCGGAGTTTTAACTTAATTTTGATGTTTTCATAGATTTTAAGCCACTTTCACTGCGAAAGACGTTATTTCGTTGAATTTCATCGTTTCATGAATGTTTCTTGAAATAACAATGTTTTAGCGAAGATTTAGCCTAATTTTGATGGTTTCATAGATATCAAGCTACTTTCACTGCGAAACACGTTATTTCGATGAATTTCATCGTTTCGTGAATGTTTCGTGAAATAACCATGATTTAGCGAATATTTAGCATAATTTTGATCTTTTCATAGATTTCAAGCTCCTTTCACTGCGAATCACGATATTTCATTGAATTTCATCGTTTCATGATGTTTCGTGAAATAAACATGATTAAGCGGAGATTTAGCTTAATTTTGATGTTTTCATAAATAACTTGCTACTTTCACTGCGAAACACGTTATTCCGTTGAATTTTATCGTTTCATGAATGTTTCGTGAAATAACCATGATTTAGCGGCGATTTAGCTTAATTATGATGTTCTCATAGATAACTTGCTACTTTCACTGCGAAACACGTTATTCCGTTGAATTTTATCGTTTCATGAATGTTTCGTGAAATAACCATGATATAGCGAAGATTTAGCTTAATTTTGACGTCTTCATGGATATGTAGCTACTTTCATTGCGAAACACGTTATTTCGTTGAATTTCATCGTTTCATGAATGATTCGTGAAATAACAATGTTTTAGCTAAGATTTAGCCTAATTTTGATGGTTTCATAGATATCAAGCTACTTTCACTGCGAAACACGTTATTTCGATGAATTTCATCGTTTCATGAATGTTTCGTGAAATAAACATGATTAAGCGGAGATTTAGCTTAATTTTGATGTTATCATAGATATCAAGCTGCTCTCACGGCGTAACAATTTATTTCGTTTAATTTCAGCGTTTCATGACTGTATCGTGAAATAACCATGATTTAGCGAATATTTAGCTTAATTTTGATAGTTTCATAGGTATCTTGCTACTTTCACTGCGAAACACGTTATTTCATTGAATTTCATCGTATGATGAATGTTTCGAGAAATAAACATGATTAAGCGGAGATATAGCTTAATTTTGATGTTTTCATAAATAACTTGCTCCTTTCACTGCGAAACACGTTATTCCGTTGAATTTTATCGTTTCATGAATATTTCGTGAAATAACCATGATTTAGCGGAGATTTAGCTTAATTTTGATGTTTTCATAGATAACTTGCTACTTTCACTGCGAAACACGTTATTTCGTTGAATTTCATCGTATGATGAATGTTTCGTAAAATAAACATGATTCAATGGAGATTTAGCTTAATTTTGATGTTTTAATAGATAAATTGCTACTTTCACTGCGAAACACGTTATTCCGTTGAATTTTATCGTTTCATGAATGTTTCGTGAAATAACCATGATTTAGCGTATATTTAGCTTAATTATGATGTTCTCATAGACTTGCTACTTTCACTGCGAAACACGTTATTTCGTTGAATTTCATCGTTTCATGAATGTTTCGTGAAATAACCATAATTAGCGAAGATTTAGCTTAATTTTGATGTTTTAACATAGATATCAAGCTACTTTCACTGCGAAACACGTTATTTCGTTGAATTTCATCGTTTCATGAGTTTCGTGAAATAACCATGATTTAGCGGAGATTTAGCTTAATTTTGATGTTTTCATAGATTTTAGCAACTTCACTGCGAAACACGTTATTTCGTTGAATTTCATCGTTTCATGAATGTTTCTTGAAATAACAATGTTTTAGCGAAGATTTAGCTTAATTTTGATGTTTTCATAGATATCAAGCTACTTTCACTGCGAAACACGTTATTTCGATGAATTTCATCGTTTCATGAATGTTTCGTGAAATAACCATGATTTAGCGAAGATTTAGCATAATTTTGATCTTTTCATAGATATCTACCTACTTTCACTGCGAAACACGTTATTTCATTGAATTTCATCGTTTCATGATGTTTCGTGAAATAAACATGATTCAGCGGAGATTTAGCTTAATTTTGATGTTTTCATAGATAACTTGCTACTTTCACTGCGAAACACGTTATTTCGTTGAATTTCATCGTTTCATGAATGTTTCGTGAAATAACCATGATTTAGCGAAGATTTAGCTTAATTTTGATGTTTTCATAGATAACTTGCTACTTTCACTGCGAAACACGTTATTTCGTTGAATTTCATCGTTTCATGAATGTTTCGTGAAATAACCATGATTTAGCGGAGATTTAGCTTAATTTTGATGTTTTCATAGATAACTTGCTACTTTCACTGCGAAACACGTTATTTCGTTGAATTTCATCGTTTCATGAATGTTTCGTGAAATAACCATGATTTTGCGAAGATGTAGCTTAATTTTGATGTTTTCATATTTAAATTGCTAGTTTCTCTGCGAAACACGTTATTTCGTTGAATTTCATCGTTTCATGAATGTTTCGTGAAATAACCATGTTTTAGCGAAGATTTAGCTTAATTTTGATGTTTTCATAGATAAATTGCTACTTTCACTGCGAAACACGTTATTTCGTTGAATTTCATCGTATGATGAATGTTTCGTGAAATAACCATGATTTAGCGAAGATTTAGCTTACTATTGATGATTTCATGGATAACTAACTACTTTCACTGCGAATCACGTTATTTCGTTGACGCAGGGGCTATAGAGGCAACGTCGGAACGTTCTACTCTATATAGAAAAATGACGATAGGATCGAGGACGATTCCGCATAAATTTCAAAATCTCCTCGGTGACAAGCTTTCAAGAGTGTCTCGCACCGGATGAAAAGCAGGATACTTAAAAATAAAGAATTTGGAGAACTCGATTGTCGATGCAAGAACGGTATTGACGAATTTGTCATTCTTGTTCAATGCCCGAGGTATTTCCTACGTGAATCCTGACGCTGACAGCTCTTTACCGCTTCTCGCAGATTCGACCCTGCACGTACTTGTTTATTTTTTTCTTTTTTTTCCTTTTTTTTTTTTCTTTTCATCAAAACGAACCCGCTTCTTTCGTCCTCTCCGCCGAATTCTTTCTACTTCATAACGCGCCTAATCAACATCGTGACATCCGCGCCACGCCCGCGATGCCTCTATTTCACCGTGCCGTTACTTTGTATTATCTGTTTGCTGTGTGTTCCTCAATAGATTGGATCATTATTCATACAGCGTATCACAGTACGTTCAATTATTCAAAGCTGATATCATGCAAAAAGTGATCATATTTCATGGAGAAATATATTTGCCCGAAGCTTCGAATAAAATCGTTACTTTCGGAAACGCTTCAGTTCCAAACATACGTGACGCAAGTCTTTTTTCTCTTTCTTTCTTTCTTCTGTTTACTTCTTTCTCTTTCAGACGATATTAAATCAATGAGCGAATTTTTCTGCGCGGTTTGGCAGTAACCAATAAGTGACTCAGCGGGCATAGGATTGCCAAACTACTCAATTTCTTTTCGACCATATTGACCATATTGAATAAGCCAAAATTGAAGTCGATTTTTATCATTTTAAAAACAGGTCAGTCGATAGTATATTATTCATGCCGTGTTGAATATGCACCGAAAGTTCATCGCGACGTTTGACCGATCTCGATCGTATTGGCTTTCTTATTTGCTTAAAAATCGAATCAATACGTTCAACGAGAGCGAATCACATTTCTTTCGAAACACAACAGTATTTACTCGGTTGTAGACGGAGAGTTTCGAAACGAATATCGAGAGGATATCGAAAACTGTATGTACACGTGTGCACGTACACATACACTCGGGGGAGGGAGGGAGGGGAAAGTCGGTCGCGAAGGTATAAAGTAAATTTACAAAAGATGCGCCCCACCCTCGCTCGTGTCGGAGTTTTGACATTTAAGCTTTGACACTGGCTGATACACTCTAGTGACTGAGACGGTATAGCTGCCTTTAACCTCTTGATGGCCTTGCGCGCACCGATGCGCGCTATTCAAAGTCGCCGTGCGCTCATCAGTATTCGTATACCCTAAATAAAAGCGAAATTTATTTCGATTTCTTAATACTGACATATAGAATCATTTTCTATCATTAAACAAATCGATAAATATATATATATTCCTCCATGATTTTGGATTTATTCGAAAAAAAGGCAAGAAACAAAATTCGCGTGCGAAAACTGTAAAATTCTACTCTGCCCAACTATTTACTTCAAAGCATACCACAACATATATAAATATTAGTTTCATTGTATATAATATGCATGTGTATTTTTTAGACTATAAATTTATAACATTTCAAATTTAACAAACGTGCATAGAACTTTTTTAATTTTTTAAATATTTAGTATTTGATCTATTGTGTTGCAACCCTAGTGAAAATCAAGTGTTTTTTTTTTTTGTGCAAATTATATCCTAATTGATCGTGGCTCACCAATTATGTAAGTAAAAAATATTTAAATTATTTATTTATTAGTAAAAGTACATTTTTCTTAAAATGATGCGCGGTCCTTAAAAAAATGCGGCGATCAAGAGGTTATAGGCTATTCCCGATCTCTCGCACGTTCACTCTCCTCTATCCGACCTCTCGAGAATGATATTCAGCCGAGCGAATTGATCTACGATAAAGTAGTTACAAATGGTCGAAATGGGGAAGGGCGATCAGTAAGCGCGATATTTTACTTCCACGCCGTATCCGTTGATCATTGTTAGCGAAATCTTATCGTGATCCATTGCCTACGCGGTTATCAGAACCGTTCTTTGACGTACCGTTCTCAGTACGTACGTACGAAAGCCGATAAATAAGCGTGTGCCTTTCATTTGCATTTGTATTGACCGAGGCGCGCGAGCGTCGATTCCATTTTCCATGGTGCCAAGTGAATTTCATGCCGTGGGCCGTACTTGTCCGTGTGTCAATCCTAATGACACTAGTCGCGTTTCACTCGTTTACTTGATTACAATTTATATTCGGATCGAATGAATATTTCATCGGTGGGTAAGTTGGAGAGTCGATTCGCCGCTCGTTGTTATCTACGGTGTAATTTTAAACAGAGTGCCAATCCCGCCCCCGCGACTTCCCCATGAATATTCATATTTTATTTTTTCAAGAAAAAAATCGAATCTCCACGATGAACCGGACATTCACAGAGATGGAATCAGAGTGAATTTTTTTACGGTACGTTGAAACGTATAACTGGCAGTTACAGCGTTTTTTTTCTCTTTCTCTTTTTTAGGCAATTATGCTGTTTCGTCGAATGGGACAATCCATTTGTCCCTGGTTTGTCCTTTCGTTCCTTTCTTGTCAAAGCGTCAAGCAGCGAGTTTCGTGGGTTAACAGAAACCCACCTGACACAATTAAAAACTTAGCTTACTAACCACAGTGTGAAACCGTCACGGTTGTGTGTGTTTCCGCGAAAGTAATGTTTCGCCGTGCGGTTTTCTCCCTTTTTTCAGCGACCAACGTTTCAATAAACACGAACAGAAAACTACCGGATACATACATAATAGAAAGAGGAAATAGTAACTTTGCGATCGCATTCTCTTTATAATTCTACCAAACTCAGTCGAGCACCGCGTAGACAATTGTTGCCGACAACTGTTGTTCTTGGAAAAAACCTTTTGTACAAACTTGCAGCATTTTATTCGAAGCTTCCTTTACACCGAGACAGCATTACAGCGGTGTGTTTTGTAGATGGAGCGGTGTGGATGAAGCCGATCTTTAAAATTTAAATGTTAGCTAAATGTTAGGACAGTTTAGGAAGAACAACACCGTGAATGCAACGAATCGATACCTTTCGAGTCCGGCGTCTCTTGCGTTTCTTCCCTCTTCTTCTCGCGTGATTTAATCTCTCGGCGCGCGGCACGACTGACCAAACCCATTGAAATAAATGTAAACGCATAACGAATAAACAGCGGAAACAGAGGATGATGATCGTCGGTAATGAAATCAATTGTTACGAGAGGCCGTGTGTGTCACAAGCTTCCGTCCGCGGCGTCGATATTTTAACGACGCTCGAAACAATGAAATGTGTTCCATCGAGTTAAGCTCACAATAGCTAACGAAATCAGCTCATTGTCCCCGTCGGGGGGGGAGGGTAAGGTTCGTTAGCAAATACGCAGTCGATATTTCTGCGAACAAAATCGAATAGAGGCCTCGTGGAGTGCGCCACGTCCAATAACGAACTTCCGTGCAACTGTTGTGCATTCCGCTCCGGAGAAGTTACACTCTCCAAGTCGATCGTTCGGTACTTTTCGCGACGATCGCTCCGAATATTCTTCAGATTTCGATCGAGCCTCTAGTAGCTCGAGTCTCTAAGTAGTCGACAACAACTCGAATCGTCGAGCGAGAAAAAAGAAAGAGAAAAGAGAAAAAGTAACGTGGTACATTTTTGTTTTTGGAAAACACTGTGATTCGATGAGATGATTTTGAAATCAAGATAGCGGGGAGTGCTTTCGGTGAAGATTCGAAAGACTGGATCCCCGCGGTGAACTCACGACGGGGTACCGGTATTATCGATTTCAACGGTGTTGGCGGATCACGTTATTAATCGTTTCGGCAAACTGATACGTTCGACCGCAAAAGCCATCGTAAACATTCGCATTAAGTGTACGGTCGGCCGGTGGTGAGGATTGTTGAAATCTAACAGACGTTGTGCAGCTCGCTTTTAAAACGGGGTTAGCTCGACTTTCGCGGACCGAGATTCAGAAACGCTTTCTTCCTGAATTATAGATACCTTTCGCTCGTTGGAAAATTTCGCTGGAACTTCTGCAAAGTTTAGAGCACTGTGACAATGGAATCAGTGTGTCCGCTTTTTCTGACGCAAGAATCGGTTGAAAAGAAACCGGTGGAATGATTAGAAGACGTTTTCGAGGGAGTTTCGAGAGTAACAGGAATTATACGGAATGTATTGGGAATACGAGCGCAGGTCGAAACCATGATATTCCTCGAGAACGAATGTGAAATATTTCTCTTTAGATTAAATAGGTAATTAGACGAGGAATTAATTTTCTAGCTTCAAAGTGTCACACTTTTACATGAGAAACGTGGATTTCCTTGAAGATTCGGATTTCGAAAACTTTCTCCTTTTTTTACCATGGATTGCAACGCTGTGAAACTTTTTCAATTACTTCGTGCTCCTGCTGTACAGATATCCGGTGTTCGTTTTGTACTTGAATGCTTTAAATATAATTCAAGTGATCAATCGCACGTAGCTAAAAACAAGGAAAAAGGCAACAACGCGATATATTTTTAACTCTAATTTCAACTCTAATTTCCACGTTTATTCTGCTTTCACGTGTCAGAATTCGATATCTATTGAATTTCCAACTTCACATCGAAATAAATTACGTTCCTCGACAAATCTCGCGTCCGAGGATAATTACGTTTGATTAATATCGAAAATAAAGACGGAGATAGCCGAGCAGACCGAGCGACCGCGATCTAAGCAAAATTATTGTTGACCGGCAGGAAAGCTTCGAAATCGCGAAACAGAGCACGAACCAATATCGATAATAAAATAGTAATGTCGTAACTATGGGCAATGTATTATATAGTGGCACCGTAGTCAGCAAACTACTAGAAATAAAGTAAAAATGCAAATCATAATTCGATCAGCGTGAAATCAATATAAATTCCGCGACAACGCAAATGTCGAGTGATCTCTGTGATTTGTATTCCTTGATACAGAAATATGATCGACTTACGTTCGCCCTCGTATCACACAGTTTTACTGCGACCAGAGAACGAAGCGACGTAACATTTTATTTTGAAAGTATGATTTTCGAGTATGAACTCTGTTACCAACAGACGATGGCGTAACATCGATGGCGCGGATATATTTTCAGGGATTTCAAAGGAACTTTTATTTATTTAATAAAGGAATAAGAGAACGAGAAATAATTTTTATCGAACTGCACAAGGGACATCTTCTCTCGATTCTATTTCAATCGTCTCTCTCGAAGAGCGAGTGGGCGTCGTTTCGATCAAAAGTTTATGAAAGAGATGAAAGCTGCGAGGTGTGTCATATCCGGCAGATAAGAGACTCGCGAGGCGCAAATAAGGTTTCCTCCCGTGCAATAACGATTCTCGATACACTCGCGTCGGCGAATTATCCCGCGTGTGCGAAATTCACGCTAAACACCGCGTTCAAGCACCGGATCACGGCCGAATGAAAACTTTCCTGTAAATTCCGCCAATTCAAACAATAGTTCGCCCGATCGGGTGTCGGGCAGTTTTACTTTTATCACTTTAATTTCCGTGCGAAAATGATCAGACGTGATCGTTGGCTGAATATTTCATTGGCCGGAACGAAGATTGTTTCCAAGTTTCTGACTGCGTTAATTAGTTTTCGCTGATTATGATTTCAATGGACAATTACCAGTGTTGTAAAACATGTCGCCGACTCAATGCAAACATTGAACTGGATTTATGATAGAATTTACGAACGAAAGGATATTTTCGAGAGATGGAGGAATTTCGCAATTTCGAAGATGTTTGAAATAATATCAAGACTCGATAGATACAGTTCAACGCGTGATTATTGTTGAAAAATTTTATTTGATAATCTTTATTCGTTTCCATGTGCATCTTTGTTTATTACTATTATTATTATTAATAATATATAATTTAATGTTTTATCCAAAATACACACAGAAACTGGATGAACAATTCCACCATTATCATTACATTTTATCATCGATCCCCACGTTTATTATTAATTTAATAATTAATTTAATAATTTTTCTATTCACGCAACTGCAATTTCACTTGTTTCAAGTTCTTTAAAT
The DNA here is from genome assembly GCA_032399595.1 of Tetragonula carbonaria. Classification (NCBI taxonomy): domain Eukaryota; kingdom Metazoa; phylum Arthropoda; class Insecta; order Hymenoptera; family Apidae; genus Tetragonula; species Tetragonula carbonaria. The sequence goes on from JAUCRC010000043.1 coordinate 29,974, forward strand.
TTTACTGCAACGTCTCTTTAAATTACAAGTTTATTTTCACGATGAATTTGCTTTATACTGGAATTTTATTAATTTAATTTTTAGCAATTTCCCGCGCATTTAATATTACGAATTGGGACGTTAATCTCATTGAAATCGTGAAATTATCGCGCAACTATCATCGTGTCAACTATACACGTTGAAGTGAAACTTTGCACGTTTCCAAGTGTCGAACTGCATTATTCACCGCGTAATTAGCGGAACAATGTTAGTGCAAGTGCCAACAAATTTACAAACGAGAGAGAGAGAGAGAGGTTCAACGCTGAAGGAAACTAGAGGAGCCGGCGAGCGTCAAACATTTTTGCGCAATCCACCGGACGAATTAAATTCCAGCGGCAATCTCCGCTCGACGTTACAATCAGCCCTCGCGCTATCAGCTCGGGCGGAATGAAACTCACGGCTGCACACATGCTCCCTTGTCATCTCTCCGCGTCCGCGTACGTTTAATGTTAATTTAAATTCGCGCCACCGTCTCGTCGAATTCACAGCCCACTCGAGTTCCTTTACACTTTACGCGCACGTTCGAGCGGGCAATAATTTCCTTTGATGGTAAGAAAGCTTTCAATTACGCGCAGCGCGAGAGCAGGTCGACCGAAAATATGGTCAAATACGCGGCTCGACGATACCTCAAGAAACTTTTTCCTTAAACATATAACCACATGCAATTCCACACGTCAACCTGATCGTGTACTCTCTGTACAGCAAGTATCGCTCGAACACAGAGTCAGTCTGCGCGCACATACTCGCACATCGTGCTAATTACGCTGTTTAGGTAATGACGCGGTTTATCTTTGCCTCGGAATATCTGTTAATTGTAGCGTGTCAGAAAAGACGTCGTCGCGGAAGAACGTCGTGCTTTCTCGTCGCTTGGTACGAGATTTTTATTTTTACCAGGCAACGTGTTCCTCGGACGAGCCACCATTACACGATGAAACCACACGAATCTTCGTGGAAATTGGCACAGTTATTTTGACACTTTACCGACCGATAGCGGTAAGTAATTGACGATTAATAGGCTACCGGTCGGTAAAGTGTTAATATAACGTTTCGTTATTTCCGATTTTATTTTTATTATATGTCTTGTTATTTAGAGACTTTTATTTCCGTCTGTTTCAATGTTGCTTAAACGAGTTGTTGAACCCAAAAATGCAAGCCTTTTAAAATAACATTGATAACTTCTAGACTACGACGGATACGTTTATACGTTTGTGGCACGCTTAAAAATCACACAAAATATTCAATGCTATACTCAGAATGCATGTAACACGAACAAGTATATAAAATACTCGAAGTACAATGCTTTTTATAATATTTGAGAAACGAGAAACAATTTTCTATTCAGGTTCGATTTTTTTAATCATTTTATCTCTGAAAGAAAGCATGATTTTATCGGGAAATTCACAGTCTAATAACGTTACGATTTTTATATCTTCGTAGGAAATTTCGACGTGTAAAATTGCACATAGTGCATACAGTATCGAATCGAGATCACGTGTAGCGTTGTAATTAAAAAAGAAATTTCTCTCTTGTGAAATTCACACGCACAGCTTCTGTTATAGGATAGTAACTAAAGCGCGAGTTTCACTCGTTATATCAATTATTCAATTTCATCGGCGAGGAATTGTTATTACATTTCCGTGTATCACGTAATTTAATACGCGTTTTTTGTGTTATATCGGAATGCAAAGGACAAAGAGGGGAACATGACCAGCGTAACATGATTTAGACGGAATTGTTCGATAAATTGTTAGGTCTTTTATTTCTTCTTTTCAGAAGTAAGTGCCTTTCGAGTTCCTTTGGAACGAAACTGTATTTCGTCAACGAAGACACGAGACAATAGAAGGGACGAATACAACCTTTAACAACATTTACTTTCGAGCGTTTCTACTTGGTCTGTTGTTCCAACGGAAACAGAAGCGTAACATGTCGAGGAGATTTGTAACAATGGAGGGTCGAATGAAATAATTAAATATTTTAAAAATATATCTCTTTGTCCCTCGCGCTACATTCTACACTTTTCTGAGGTATTGATCAATGCTTTTTACATATTTACGCAATATTTTTTACATATTTACGCACTCGTTTCACACGGTACGAGTATGAGAAAATTTTCCAAATTATTACTATGGAAAGCTTTACCCGGTGGCTTCAACAATAACTAAATTCATTGTTCTTTTAAAACAAAAGTGCTTTCATAAAATAAGACCAACAAAGTAAGAATTAATAAATTATGTCAACGAAAATCGCGATAATGAACCGGAAATATCTACAATCGCAACTGAATTTCACAATGCGAAATTGAAATTGAACCATTCAATTCAAGTGCAATCGTTAACAAATCCACGACTTTGACGAATTATCGACAGACGTGGCGTACACATAAAAAAAAAAGATATATGAGCAGCTTTAACGCCCTTAAAGCCTGTCACATAGAATATGTCTGACTTCATTTCTGTAAGGACACCCTTGTAAAACTTGACACCCTTTCATGTATGTTTGCTTTGTTTTTATTCCTGTTAATTTTTTATGGACAGGTTGGAATTGGTCGGTGATAACTATAATTTTATTTAACTATAACTACTTTTATTTTCCTCACAATCCCGCTTGCCCATCGTCTGCGTCTCGACAACCTTAACACCTCACTCGTTTGCAGCATCTACAACCGATGACACATCGCTCGTAAACTTATCTCTCTCCTTAGTCGCGTGACACACCCCTCCTCCACCAAGTGCCTGATCGAGAGCGTCACGCGTCACGTTGCACATTTCGTTATATTTTTTGCCCGAACACCCCCGGTAAAACATATTCTATTGCAAAATTGTTAAAATGCAAATGGAACGGAGAAATTTCCGCAGGGACGTGAAACAACTTGTTGACCCGAAGGTCTTCCACTTAAAATAACCAGTCTCTCCGATCGAATCATATCGGGAACTCTGTTCTGACTTTTACCTAACAGCAAAATCAGAATCTACGGGGCTATCTTCGTTAGTAGTTGGGAAAGTCGATTCAGCTACGAAGATTGTGCCATCCGATATTAAATAGAATCGATACCGAAATACGTTTATTAGATGGTGATACACGTCTAGAAAAAATAATGAAAAAGTGGAGCTGTGGAGAGAAAAGATGGATATATTTTTATGTAAGAACATATATATTTTTATCCGTCGTTTATAATTTCTTCAAGTTTAAAATACAAAATATTTGCTTGCTTTTCGCAGATAATAGTAAAAAGAAAAGAAAAAACAAAATTTCCGATATATTTATTACTTTACTTTCGCAAGTTTAGAAAATCTAAAGCACCGATCTAAAAATAATCTAAATAATGAGACGGACAATACCAAGATGAAACATACACTTTTCAACTCTTTATTCGTCGTATTTTACTTTGGAGATTTTTCAAAATCTTACGAGAATGTCGTGTAGCATAGAACACGTGGCGAAGATCGCGCAAACTCACTGTCATCGTTATTCAATTTTTGCGATAGTGTCTATTCTGACATTTGTGTATAATCGCCGTGACAATATGTCTGTTGATACGATTTCAACGCGATCATCTCGGTCACTCGTTGGCACAGTTCCGTGTAAAAATAGGGATAGATGGAATGGTGAATGCCGGTACCGAGTTGTTGCCGTGATCGCTGGTGTCACGTAAAATTTGTGACTTGATAATAAAAAAAAAAAAGGAGAGTGAGGTTTAACTCACTCTTTGTTCCTTTCTTTAAATTTATATTTTTACAAATAGATTGTTTACAATACTTTAGCTTATGTATACTTAGATGTAACTCGTTCGATGATCCGGTCAAGACTCAAGACTCAAGACTGGAGTTGCTCGGTCTTTCATACTATGTCTTGTCGCTGTTTTTTGAGGTCATGTGTATTTGGTAGAGAGTTCCGAGTGTCACACTGGCACCATACATACGTCGCCACTGTCGCCACAGCATAGCAATCTCGGCTTCTCCAAAGGCCAGGAACATGATAACCTGACACGCAAGAACAGGAAGGACACGTCGCGAGAATCGGGATAAGATAGGTGCGCGGAACAACTGAACGAAGAGCCACAAAAATAAGGGATTTAGCAGGAAATTAGAAAACGCGATCTCGCGATGAAATTCGCAAAACCAATCCAAATGTACACACGCGCATACACGTACATACATGTGATAATAATATCGTCGTTTTTGCACGTTCGTTGAATCTGTTTCACAGCATCGTATTATCTTTGTAATAAATTGTGATCATTTTCGCGAGATTAATCGACGTTATATCGCAAGATGAAATTTTACTTTGTAATTCGACGAATATATTATGATTCTTTTATTATTGCTTTTCTTCGTTTTATAATCCCATATAATCTCCATATACATTATAAAGAAATATCTACACGCAGCATTACTTCAATTAGCTGTTACATTGCGACTCGTCGTCTTTTTGAACTTCGAATTTTGTACTTCTTCGTACAATAAGACAGTGTCAAAGAAAATCAACTTCAAGTCCCATTTTAACTTGAATAACAAATTTTACATTGAAATATTAGGTAACTTTACTAAAGCGTTACTTTGTATGTAGATTTTTCATGAGAAACGAAAACTTTATTAATATATTGACCATTTTGTTCAATTACCTTTGGATTCTGCGTACGAAAAAGTTCTTGCTTTTATCGATAGAAAGAGGTTCCAAGCACGATTTGATATCCTCATCAGTAGTGAAATTTAACAAACCAATTCCACCGTAGTTTGAAAGCTTCACCATACATATAATATTTTATGAACTTATGCAGTGTTTTTTTTTTCCTTTTCAAAGGTAGTACAGTAAAACACGACGAAATTGTTCCATCTTGATTATCAATCTTGAAATCTTTTCGAACACTACCAAAGTGATCGAAATAATCAATTTACAATTTTCGTGTCAGACTTGAATAATTTTTCGTAAAATATACGAACGTGGTAACTTTATATTGTTCCATTGGAAAGTTTCTTTATTTTTTGTCTTCAGTGTCTCTGATTATCTAAAATTTATGCTCTGATCATCGGTTCAGTTCCAGTGTTGAAACAGGCTTGAAAAATCTGATTGCACAGTGGATCGGCGATTTAGAATGAAGCTAGTTACATTTCAAGACGTACGTGTATACACGTGTATACGTACACGTGTATTGAGGAAAAAAGAAATGCAATTATTACTTTCCGATGTAATATCGAAAAATGATTCCACCCAGTCAAAGATCGTGGTATCGAGCTATCAGCGTGTGGGCTGTCGAAAAAAATATTTTCGACGTATGCCACGACGTAACTTAACCCTTTCGATGAAAAGTTTGGCGCGCGGCAGTCTGCGTGAAATCGTTTCGCCAATCCTATTTACACGCTTCATTCATCCGCGCTGGCTATGAAATGTTCGATCCAGCCGCGCAGAGTCCCGCGATGTTTAAAGTTACGGCGCGAAACTTCCGAAGCTACTTCGCCGCGTACCTTTATTTGAACTGGGTTGATTTAATTTCCGGATGCACGTCACGCGATGTCGGTTACAATGGCGTAACTAGAAACTTGCGATCCTCGACGCCAACTTTTCTAACGGCTTTTTGATGTTGATGAAATTCTCTTTGTTCCCTGTGTGTGATTCGTCGCGCCGTCATGCACCGAAAATAAGCGAGAAATTTTATCTTGCGAATGAGCTTTATACCTTCCCCGAGTCGGCTAAGTGAAAAATCTCGTCTCGTCTCTTCTCGTCTCGTTTGTTGTTTCTAAATTCCTTTGATAAGAATTTTATCCGCAAATTTGGAATATTTCCGCATTTGTGCGTCAAGGAAACTAGAGAATCTGTTTCGAGATGAAAATATTTTAAAAGTTCGTAATGCTTTTATTATAAAACTATGACGAGCATTTGAACCAATTCTCGTTGGAAAAGACAGTTTTTTGAAAAATGACGAGACGACGATTAAAATAAATATCATTCGTCTCGTAATGACTAAACTTTCGTGACAATTTCGTCGCAGTTGTTAGTAATTTGATATTCCGTGTTTTGAAAATTCACAAAAAAAAAAATCATTTTTCCTTGTTACATGAATGACGAATAGAAATATCGTGATATCGGCAAGTGTTGAAGGAAAAGAGAAAAAACTGAAACGTTGCGTCAATGGGGAGACGGACGAGTTTTTCTTTTTCTCTTTTTTCTTTTTTTATTTCTTTTTGAAATATTTTACCTGAGCAGCCGGCTGTCCGGTCGTAACCGCGACAACGATAAATCATTTTCAACGATAAATCATTCCTCTGTATCAAATTACAAAACGAATAATTACGGATGATCGTTTGGTCAAGTGGATCGGCCGAATTTTTGCCTATCGCTTCGGCCGGACTTTTGTGAAATACACCATCGTATAAACGCATCGGGCCGAGAGAGAATCTTTTTAAAGTGCAGTAATCAATCAATTCGATGTTTAAAGTTCAGTGAACAATACGGCAGAGGGTAAAAGAACGAACAGTTTTTACTGAACTCCCCGACATTCCGATCGCGGGGTGGCGCAATTGAAAAAAAGAAACGAAGAAAAATGATTCGAATATTTTAAACCGATGCGCGTTTTTTTTTCCTTTTTTTTTTTTCGCCCGACCCGTCTGCGATACGCCGCATTAGTTACTGTTTCACCGGCCAGAAAGGAAAAATGATCCGTTAAATATTCGCACAAAGTCAAACGCAATGGTTTCGAATCGCATATAGGAGATTTGCAACGCGAGACTGTGCGCCCCGGCAAAGGACAAATATACACGATCGAAATAGATATTGTTCTTTCTTTCTTTTTCTTTTTTTTTTTTTTTTTTATTTCATTCCGCTATCGTTGCGAGTCGCGCAAACATTTTGTTTGCCAGGGTGAAAATTTGTTTCGACCGATGTCTCGGCGCCATCATTGACGTCATTTGAACATTATTCTATCAATATTCACATGTTTTGGATTAATATCGTATTAATGTTCAAGTATTATTATACTTTGAATATCAATTTTGATACACAGATGCGCGCGCGAGGCTGAATTATGCGAATGCAATTGTTACCGTTTCAAAATTAATACGTACGTACATGCATAATTAATTTAGATTTACAAAGTTCCGAGTCTCGTTCCGATTTCATATTAGGATAAGTTAGATGCTTTCAGAAAGCATGAAATCTTTGATTATTTTAACGTGGAAGTTAAAGTTGCGGGCAATTGTTAAATATTCAATTCAAAAAACTTGTGTTCCCTATCGCTTCAGTAGTTTAATGTTGTTCTACTTATCTATCTTTCGCGCGCAACATAATATGTCATTTTCAGCACATTAGATGTCGCGTGATTTTAGAAAATAAGAATCACACTCATACGTGACACGTTACCAGCCTGAATCCGATTGTACGATCTACGATCCCGGTTGATCCATATTTTATTTCGCAGAATATTCCTGGCAGGATTGTTTCACATCGACGTGGTTTCGAACGAGAGACGTTTCCTCGAAATGTTTGATACACGCTACTTTTACAAACAATATATCGATAACCATGTATCTTCTCTTTCTGCTTGCGAAAAATTGGCAGGGATATTTTTGGTCGGGAATCACATCATTGGACAGGGAGCAGGATCAGATACAAAAAACAAACAAGAAGGAAAGGAAAAAATGAAAAATTGAATGCACCGTGTTTTAGTTTGCGAAAATGTCGAAAATCCGACAGCGGCTCGTGATTTATTGGAATTGTAAAAGACAGTATAAAAATGATGGCATAACTTTTCGGATCCAAGGATGGTATGAGACAATTTTTGCGAATAAGATTCACGAAATTTAAGAATCAATGTAAATAAGAATCGATGGAAATAATAAACATATGTCTGAACATCTGATGTCACTTGTTTGGAAATTTTGAAAATATGAGTATCATTTCGTTCTGTGCGAATAAACGTTGCCAAGAAAATGTGAGAAATGTATCTAAGATTACGACAAATAATTAGACAAGGATGTTATTTAAAAAATTCCGTTTCATCGTGGTGGAAACGCAATTATTTGCGATGACAAATCTTCATTTATACTTTACGAAAAGTATAAAGGAATTATGAAGAATTACCTTTTAAATCTTCTAAATATTCTAATTAACACGACGAAGCTGCGCCATCGAATCTCCGATATATAGTTCCCTTGTTCACCCTATAGCAAATCGTATCTTTCGATAAATTAAAAGCTAGTTGTGCAATCAAACTTGATAACTTTTCGCTAATAATTTCGTGCATATTTCCTCCCGAGAAAGGTGATAAAACTTTGGAAAACTTTTAATTACATAGTGTAAGATTTTTGAGTCTTTAAACAGTGTCGACAACTGGCTAGGAAATACATAATCGTACGCCAACAATATTGTTATAATAATTTTTAATAATTCTCATCAGTGACATTACGCGGACGGCCACGCGTATCAGAAATTCATTAATTAAACACTGAGAAGCTTATGAACTTCCTAATTAGCGACGATTACAAACATAGTAAACTAGTAATAAAAATACTGTTTAATAAAAATACTGAACGCTTTACCGTGAATTATAGGTTCGCGAATAAGCTTCAATTAACTCGAAAATTAGCAAATTACCGTATACGAGAGAGAGAAGGTAGTAATTATAACGCGTAAGCTATCAAAATAACATCTCGTAAAAATATGCAAACGCTATGATTCCCGATTAAAATAAAAACGATGCACTATTTCTTCGTTTCTACATTCTTGAATAATCCGATCTTTCGAGACAGAAGAGTTTCTTTGTAATTTGATTTACGACGTGATTTGGAAAATCGTGTATTTCGGTAGACTGTTGGCAAACGTTTCGTTTCAACGAAACATTTCGCGATAAAATATGTACATAGAATTGAAAGTATAATACACGTACAATGTAGTACGGTATATCGAGCGATATAATTGAGTACAAACGGCAAGAGGTACGAATGTTTGATGCTCTAAAAACTCTACCAGTTTTTTATGCCTACGTCCTCATATTTTCGTGTTATTTTTCATTTAGTACCGCACATTGTCGGATTTGTTTTTCTCTTTTTTCCCCTTTTTTTTGAAGTTAGTAACCAAGCAACAAATTTCGCATTTTTCGCATTTCTCCGAGACAAAAGTGAGTTATTAAATTCTGTCATGCATATTCATCTTTCAGTACAATGAACTGTCGTCGCTGCAAAATTTTCCTAGTAGGAATTTTAATATCATTATCAATTTTAATACATAAATCTCTATGCATATAAAAAGAACGATATTTTTCATACGAAATGCCCGGCGCGCAGGAACGTATTTCCATGGTAAATTGCTCTTCTTTCGTTTTCGTTTCACGTTTAGATTGCTTTTAACGCCTTTTCGCATTCATCGACAACAAATGTGTTCATCAGTTCTATCAAATTCTTTTCTAGTTGCCATTAATTTCACCGAGAACCACCAAACTTTCCCAACTCGCCGGTACTGTTATACAGTTGAATTAATAAAAAAGGAAAATCACATTGCGAGGATTTTTATTACATTGTAACTAATGTGTAACAAGAAAGCAGCTTGAAGGCGTTGCATTAGATAAATGCAAACTAAAAGAATCCATTTTCTCTCTTTTTCTTTTTTTCTTTTTTCTGATTTTTTATTCTATCAGCATTAGGATTTTTTTTCCTTTTTCTAATTTTGCGTATATGGTGGAAATAGGTGAACGAAGCGCGCCAAGGGATGACGTCCCGAAGAATAGTAACAATAGTTACCAATAAATCAAAACTTTCTTGCCATGTTCCCTTCTGTTCGCCTTGTGACTACGATTCTTCTTATCTTGGGTGGAATCGTTACTTTTTCGACACGAACTCGTGTATTTTATCGATTTCCATAGAATAACTAATCCGCATTCGAACGAATCGGTGTTATCAATTACGAATTTCCATATTTTCTCGAAACTGTCGAATTTTCACGTTCCGATTAATTGAGGGGAAAGAAATTCTCAAGTTTTCGAAGACGAAAGGAAAGGAATTAGAAAGGAATTAAACCGATAATATTGTTGCGATACACATCGTATAATATCGCACAGATCGCTCTGTCGAGAGTTTCCGAGTTTTACAGCGCAGTAATAAATTGATTACAATTAGTGATTACAATTAATTACCCTGGATTGATCATCCAACAAGTTAATAATTTAATTAACTGTTCCCCTCTGTTATGTCACGGAACAATTTCGTTTTTGAAAACAGTCGGCCAACGTGAAATAATCGCGTGTAATCTCGCCGTTCGAGGATCTCGCGGTTTCTTCGAAATCGATAGAGACGCCCCCGACTCGAATAAGAGTTATCGCGAAAGTATCTTCGAAGGTGGAACCATGCAAAGGACAAAAAAGAAGTGCGAAACGGGGAAAGTGGAAAGTGGAAAGTGGAAAGTGGAAAGAACGAAGAGAAATCTCGCCAGGAATATCTCGAAAAGTTTCTGAGGACTGAGTGAAAGTATAATGTATCTGTTACCACAAATATCCATCGCTCTCCAAGGTGCCTTTACACCGTCGAAGAAGTTCCATAAACGCTGTTATTCAAATTTCGGCACATTTCCCGCTCCGGGGAGAGGCGTTTCGTCGTTCTCGAATCGAACGCAGCCGTCAAAACTCACGTAACCTCGTTAGAAAGTTACCAACCGAACTTTTTCTACGTTGTTTCCGAAATAATGTTTATCGTCCTCTCGAAAGAACTCCGAAAGAATCTCTTTCCCAGATCCTCGTTACCGCACGAAAAAAAGAAAAAAAGAAAAAAAAGAGAAAGAAACTCCATGTCCCCGCTGTTTGTTAATTGAAATTAGCGCGCCCGAAATTTCCACGTCACTGTATGTGTGCCGTCGCGACTTTATGATTCTTTGTACCCGCGTAAATTTCGAGTATCAGAATTTCGTTTCTTCTGCGTGTGTGCAAGTTGATTCGTTCCGCAAGTTGATAAAATATATTGGGAAACGTGAAAGCTTGTGGTAAATTTAGTCATTGAAAAGTGGCAAAGTTAAGAATTTATTAACGTTAATGTAACTTGGTAACGAATCAACAACGAAATTGATGATATTATAAGAAATATTGTTAATATTATATCAATATTATATCAATATTAATATTATATCAAGCGTTAAATATTTTTCAACATTAGCGTAAAAAAAATGTAATTCATGTATTCTCGCGCAGAATTTGACAAAACGATTCGATTTGAAAGATTTGAAAGATTTGAAAAGAACAATTAAATTCACTGACAACTAAGCCTAGAATTAGTTAGGAGAAGGCGTTTAAAACGATGCTCGTATGACATATAGACTTTGAACCTCATATAAGTTCCCCACCTTAAGAATATGAGATGAACACGTGTATAAATGCCCGCATGCTCTCTAATAAAAATAGTCAGGAAACGGAAACCCATATAATTGTCTCGCTCAGCCACGTCATTAAGATTCGTACGAGCATTTTTCGAGCATCTTTGTTGATATTGAATATTTTATTTCCGTGTTATTTCTATGAACATCTATGACATCCGAGTTCATACGCAAACGTGTCTGCGTATCTTTCTAGAAATAACGAAAAATCGAAGAAAGATCACGTTTCAAGGAAACTCGTCGCTTACGCTAAACTCTTATGTTTTGATACAAATTAATAGTAAATTTGTTACCTCGAAATGTCAAATCAAATCAATAGCAGTAAATTTCGAAAGAAATACACGGAAATATTCACATTTTCATAAAGAATCGTTTGCACAGTTTGGTAAATTGCGTTTGCTACATTGAGAATCGTGAAAATTCTTCTCGATTAAATTATCCGACGAAATTAAATTTACGACGATGCTTTCCGACGTGGAATTTAAAGATTGTTGCGCTTATTAAATCACTCTGGAATGGAGCCGCATGCGAGTTCTCGTTAGTGAAGTCTCTCATGGGTTTACAGACTCCGACTGTAATTCGAAATAGTCGGCAATTTATACTTCGATCCTCTCCGATGTGGGTCATCCTGATTGGTCTCACAAGTAGTGTCGGACACGAACGCGGATGGCCGCGTCGTTGGAAAATTGCGGTCCACACTCCAGGCAAATCAAACGTGCGGAATACGAATGAAACCAACACGCCCTGTGTTTCCGGTCTCGTTAGAAAACGATACGTTCTCTCTCTCTCTCTCTCTCTCTCTCTCTCTCTCTCTGCGCGTTCGTCCGATAAACGGCAATTCTGACTGTATCAAAGGTTTCACGACACAGACAGTGTCTTCATGATTCTGTTCTGTATTCGAGAGACTCCGTTTCAACTTACAGATACATTTTCATATTTATTCGTATTTGCACAAGATACATTTAAACATTTAGCAAATGCAACCCGAAGCGCTACGACAGACAAAGAAATCGAAAGAGTTACGTAACATTCAGAATTGTAATGTCGCTTTACGTTACAAATTCGTTTATTTAACGAACTTGTAACTATTCAATCGTGAACGATAATTTTATTCGATAAATGATTCCAATATTCGCCAATTGTTAAACCGAAAGCAACGTAAACGTTTAAACTGTCGCAGTGAATTTGCGTTGAATCGAAATTTTTTTTTGTTGATAACAACTTTCTCAATGATCGAGGGCGATGCTTTCGAGTAAATTGTTAATTAGCGAGATGGTTATCTTGACAGAATGTAACTCGAGCCTCGTTTGCGGCAGTTTGAAAGGGTAGACTATTAATTGTCATTTAAACCACTTCACAAAGGGGAAAGAAAAAGCATACCAAAGATATGCTTTTATACGAAAGTCGTTGATCGATCAAAGCGTATCTTGAATGAATTCAGCATTGAAAACCACTGAAAACCAATTCGTCGATATTCCGTGCGACAACCACTTTTCTTTCTTCTTTTTTTTTCGACTTTCCATGCTTGAAATTGGTGTTTCAAATCGCGAAACTCTATGAAACTTGTCTCCATCGTTTCGACCAGCCTCGATTTATTTCGCGAACATTTTCATGCATCCTATCTCACCGTTTCCCGCTCCCTTTTGTTTCCTCGCCTCTCTAAACGAAACACCACTCGTATACATTACCCACAATGCAGTCGTGTTTTCGTATTCATTGACAAATTTTATCTTTCGCCTCTGTTTCGAACGTTGGAGCGCGTGTTTGTCAATTCGCGTACAATTTCCGATGGTGTATAAAGTAGGCATTCTCATTAACTTGGAAATTTGATATTTCAGGATACTTGTTTGCATCCGTCGCGACATATTTTTAAGAAAAGAACGCCCATCGTCTCGCCAAATTTTTTTCAAAAACTTCAAAAATCATCTCTGTAATTTTCCAACCATTGTCCCCGAAACGAAGTCCACCAAGTTGAATTTAAAGAGTACAGCTACGCCGAGTACACTAATCCGATATACTCCGATAAAAATCCATTGAATCGCCGATGAACTCATGGAAACACATAGAACTTCCTGCTAAAATGAAATCATGCTCCGCTTCGGCTGCATTTAACTTTCCGCAAGTAATAACTTTACACAATCCCGATGTTCAGCTGGGAACGCCATATCAGGCGGGAAATAGAAGATGAAAGGGAAAAGTCGAGAAAAGCGTTAAGAACCGTCGGAAATCTTAATCGTCGACTTGTCTGGCGAAAAGGCGCCACAAAAAACGCAGTAAACCTACCAGAAGCAAAGACAACAGGCAAGCGCGCGCGAGAGCATTCCGTTCAAAGCGATCGTTGCCGAAAAATTCGTAACATAGGCGATGGTTTTGGACGAAAAGGGCGCGCGTTTGGAGAAATTCTGGGACGCGTAAAGGTGCAACCCTAAACAAATTGAGGCGTACACGCGAATGACAAACTGAAGCTGCGAATGAACCGTGGACGCACCGAATTTTTGTTCTTTTTCTTTGGAACGAAAGCGTAGAGAGAGAGAGAGAGAGGGGGGGAGAGAGAGAGAGGAGAAATGAGATAAAGAACGACAAGAAAAAAGAAAAGGATCGGCAAAGAAAGGGAACAGAGGAGAGGAGGGGAAAAAAGACGCGGTGCAAAATAAAAATCCTTCCCACCGTCGATTTTCGTGCTTTGCGCGAGAGAGCGTTTCCCCGCGGAAAGGTGCTTATTTAGGCCAGCCACGCGCGCGAGAATAAATATCAAAGGCAAGTGCGTTTCTTCGTCCTACCTCCGACTCTAACCGCCACCTCCTCCTCGTCGACGCTCTTTTCACCTCTTCCTTTGCTGCCAATCTCTCCGCCTCCTCGTTTCCACTCTCTTCTCACTCTCTCTCTCTCTCTCTCTCTCTCTCTCTGTCTCTGTTTCACTCTTCCTTTTCGTCTCGTTTCTTCCTTCGCTATATCCTCTTCCTTTCTCTACGTGTCTACGTGTCTACGTGTCTACGTGTCTACGTGTCTACGTCCTACGTCAGGGTTCCCGACAAACTCCCGACAACTTTTCCCGTTGGTGAGCGCAGGCAGAGGTGCAGGGTGGCACGCTCTCGCACCATGGAGCCTGTAAAGTCTCGCGATAGATGTGCGCCACGTCGAACGCCGCGTCTGAAAATTTTTCACGGGGCTAAAGACTTCAGGTCGGTGGCTATTCGGGCAAACGTTTTCCAACGGTACTTCGAATACCGCGAAATGTCTGCTGAGCGGAAAACGCACTTTTAATTGCACGTCAAAGTCAAAGCGGCAACCCCTTGGCTCTCGCGCTTGTATCGTGACACGAGGCGCAGCTAGCGTACGCTCGTTCACGGATTTTTTCCCAACCGTCATCACCCTGCATACACACACACACACACACACACACACACATCCACTCACGACCGTCTCTTTTCACTCTCTCTGTCTCCTCCCTCTCCTTTCTTCCAGCGATACTTCTTCTTCTTTCTCTTCATCCGTTTCTTTTCGCTTTTCTTCCCCGTGTTTTCCTCTTTCCGCTTTCTTTTTCTTTTCCTCCATTTTCAATTTCCTTTTTTCCTTCCTTTCTCCGTTCTTTTCTTTTTTCTTTCTTTCCTTTTTTTTTTCTTTTTCTTTTAATAAAACTCACACGTGCTTTTGAAGTTGTTCAAAGAGCGACGCGTACGCGCCGACGACGTTCTTTCGCGTCGAGCCACCTTTTCTCTGTTCATCGTTTCAGAAATACCATCGTTTGCCCGGCTAGAGTCCCGACGTACAATTTGAGTGTTCGTAATTTGCGCTGCCGGCCACACATTGGACTCCTAAGTTTGTTTCTCTTTTCCACCGCGCGGTCGACGGAAGACTTTCGACTTTCTCCTGCCCTGTCTTTCTTTCTTTCTATCTTTCCTTTGTTTTTTTTTTTACTGTAGATTACTCGAATTTTTTACGAATTTTTTTTTATGTGTCAAGTCCTGCTGTTTGCCCTCCGCGTTTAAACGTTTTCGTTTCAATGGACGAAAATTTTTATCCGAAATATATCGAACGTCGAGAGAAATTCACTACAGTCTGACAGTGATAGGTCGAAGAAGTTTGAATTTAAGTGAAATTTAATTTCAATTAATCAACGAACGAGCGACACGGGATTAACGATGAATATTTTCGTCCGTTTTATCGTAAACGAATCACGTGGGATGTTTGAACTTATATTAAACGTATATAGAACAGTAAATTACGAATTTAAGCTGGTCAACTATTTATCGTCGGCAAATCGTTTCAATCTAGTTCCGGTAACTAATTATTAAAACAATATTGAACATTAACAAATCGATTGTTGTGTAACGTGTAAATTACGTGTATGTGTTAGCATTCGCGAGCTGCACTAATCATATTGTTAAAATCGTTACATTAAGCTTTAACACAACCTCGTTATTGCGTACTGCGACATTAATAATTCTCCAAAATTTAAACTATGAATTCTAATGTACTTTCAATATTTTCCAATTATCTGTCACGAACAAGATTGACTCGGTAATTTAAGAAAAAAAGAACATCGTGAAAAATTAAATTTTCTTCGACTTGCGAATTTTATTCTTTGAGTGCAGTATTATCTTGATGTTCTTCAAATATTCCACTTGTAAAGTAACGATATAGATAATTTCGAATAAAAATTCGGAAAACCAAATTCAAGATGTGGGATTCTTTCATGCGTTGATTTCTATACGTATGAAAATACGTTTCAATCACTGTCGACATCAAGCGCAACACAGTCATGACTTCATTGTCAAATGAATAATAAAGACCTCCAACTTTCTGCCGAATTTAAAGTACAGATTTCGCAGACTCTCTACAGACACCACTTATCTTTCCTTTTCTCAAATATCACACTTGCAAACAATTTCCAACCACCACGGAATTCCCCCGAATTTAATGCAGTTGCCTCCGGAATCGAGTTAAAACTATGACACATTCCTGCTTCCGCAACTCCTCGAGAAATTGTCAGGGATAATTAGTCGTAGCTCCGTAAAGTGAAAGCGCGTAAGCTTCCTCTTTCGAGTCGTTTTCGTTTCACGTCGATACGACCACCCGTTACCGAGATATCGTCGTTCGAAGCGAACCGTAATTTTCGCTGTTTTATTCTAGCGTCTCGCTCGCACGCTCGGACCTCTCGCTCGCGCGGCCCTCCACGACCTATCCCAAGCTTGGCAGCTATTCGCTGGTCAGTGACGAACTGCCGAGTCAGTGACCTTTTTACTACTCGCGACGTACGCACTTCCAGGGGAGGAGAGGAAAAAAAGGAAAAGTAGGTTACCGATACATTCAGAAATCCGGCGCTTCCTCCTCGGGTTTCCGACGATATTTCAAAGTATCATATCTCCGGAACTGTCAAGGCCCCCATAGACGTTGGCCTCTAAACAGCTACGGTTCATGCATCACTGATACAACATAGTGCACTACTGAGAAGCAAGGAATCACTGACGGAGGAATAGACTTCTAGCATTAGTTGGACAAAGAAAGTCCGTTTCGGATTTCGCTATCCTCGTCTGTCTGTTTATTTCCTGGTTAAGTATCACTCGGGATCTTGCTCACCAACAGAACCGTGACTCTGATCCTTGCATCAAGGCCACTTGAGAACGAGAGGGTTCTCGGCGACAGTCGTATCGGCGAGGATAGCGAAATCCGAAACGGACTTTCTTTGTCCAACTAATGATAGAAGTCTATTCCTGCATCAGTGATTACTTGCTTCTCAGTGGTGCTTGCATCAGTGATGCATTCATCAACTCTAGGTTTCAGGAAACATCAGATGATGCTTCAGAACCAGCTTGCCTCCACTCTACCGATTCTTCAGTTGAGAATGGGACCCCATAAATTTAGTTAGTTTCAAATACAATGAGGCCTTTCGCAACATACGGGTTGCCATATCAGAAACACGTGCATACCCGAGGTGTATGTTGTGCAAGCAGTGGGACAGTTTCCAGAAGAGAATGGAACCGTTTCCCAGAATTGCCAGAATTATCTCATGGGTAACAATGAGACATTTCGGAAACTTCCCTCACCCTTCCTCATTGGTCTTAATAAAATTGGTCCAATAAAAAAAATATTGTAAAGAAAATTTTGTAATTTAATTCTTATAATATATACAGTTATACAATATATTATTTATTACTTTATATTACAATAACATTTAATTCAGTTATTTAAATTAATTTCATTTTAATTTTACATTTTACATTAATTATAAAGAAATTGTTATAATTAATCTTTTTTGTAATAAAAATTTTCTATTAAAACAAAAAAGTTTATTTAATTATATTATTAATAGACTCCATTCTATTTTAAGAATAAGACAATACTAAAACATAAAATTGATGGAACAGCGATTAAACAAATATGAAATATATCATATTGTATATCATCGAATATTTATTGTAAATATTTATGACAAATTTCATTGCGATATCTTTTATGAGTCAAGAGTTATTCAAAATGTTGCGAAAATTCTCGATCCGGCACGTTGTTTTACGACAGTCGTACCGACGAGGATAGCGAAATCCGAAACGAACTTTCTTTGTCCAACTAATGCTAGAAGTCTATTCCTCCAGTGATTCCACTGGATGCTTGTATCATGAAACCTAGAGTTGATGCAAGCACCACTGAGAAGCAAGGAATCTGATGCAGAAATAGCTTCTAGCATTAGTTGGACAAAGAAAGTCTGTGATAATAAACCTAACATTACTATCACTAATATTGGAGTTGGAAGACGATCCGACATTTTAAAACACTTGTTTCAACTTTGGCGTCACACGAAGAACTGAAGAATCGGTAGAGTGGGAGGCAAGCTGATTCTGATGTTTCATGAAACCTAGGAGTTGATGCAGGCATCGCAGTATGCTTCAACGTCTATGGGGACCTTTAGAAATATCGCGTTGAAACAAAAAGCGTTTTAAAGGGCGTGGTCTTCGCTGTGTTCGAGCTGTGCTCCAAAGATAATATGTTTGCGTCACTTTTTTAATAATATTTTTTTAATAATATTGAACGAGGACTATTACGAACAGATTGCACGGATGGGCAATTTTTTACGAATCTCAGACGCTTTTCCACGTTACCGGAAATTTCATTTATTCCCCACATTTGTTGTCATTCCTAAAACAAAATAATTTAACTGCGAAAAATTTGACGTTTGATTTTGCAGATTAATTAGTTTCATTGCGAAACAACTTCAATAACGAAAACGTACGAAAGTTGAATTTTATGTCACCGATGAGCAGAATGTTCGTTAAAAAAAAAAAACGAATCGTCCTAGTGTAAAAATGCATATGCGTTATTTATACGTATATCTTTGTTTTTCCCTTTTATTTTTTTTTTTTTTTTTTTAATCATGCGATACGTTCCTTGGTGAAAAATCAAACAAGCAAGAAATAAAGAAATATACCGTGCAGCAAACGAATTGTCGGCACTAGATCACGACTTATCGGACTGCGCGACATTTCTTCATTACCATCAGCACGAATGTTGCATTAGAAATGGAAAAAAACTGTTTCCTGGTGGAACAGTAATTCATGATCCAAACATCATAAATTCTCAATAAAATATCGGTAGTGTTTGATTTACTGTCTGTGTTTTTTTTTTTTTACTGTCCAATCAGATTCGTTATGTTCTGGTTTAAAAAACCATAGGATTGTCAATAACATTCTTCCCACGTTGTTTTTGTCCAATCAGTAAACAGAGTATCGTGTTAAACCTGTTGTGTTTGTCCATATATCTTAATTTCTTTTTTTTTCCATACTAGCTTTTTGCACACTTTTTCCCTTTTTCTTCTTCTTTCCTTTTATTTTTTTTTTTAATTTTTGTAGGACAACTTTTAAATAAATAACTGTTTTAAAAGCTTGACAATCTTGCAGCCGTTAAAAGTCCCGTGATGTTTGTCCTGATAATAATTCATTAGAACAAAAGATATCAGGATTATTTTATTTCTGTTGGTCTTTAAAATGTATTTGCAAATTGTTATATTGATTACGTTATTTACTTGCCGTTTAGTTAGGTTCAGATGCATTAAATTCCATACTGTTCCATAGCTACATTTTTACATAACTACAACGAAATGTAAAACCTAATAAAAAAAACGAAAATGAAGCGTGTGAATTGATGAATTTTCGTAGCTACCGCGTGTCCGTGTTTTCGCTGAAAGAGAATTTATTAGTGGGTATTTATTGCTGTTTAATCAAACGACGCTGAAAACATATTACGCGAAACAAATTTCTTCGTTTTTCGGATTTGAACGTGGCAGCAACTGGCGAAATAATTAAACTTTTTAAACGGTTGAAATATTTAAACATCGTTTTTGTTGGAAATTCCAATTGTTGGGAAATCACGCATGGAGTTAACTCGAATTTAACGTCAAAATGATTGCCAGGTGATTTTATATGAAATAATATTCCACGTGTAAAACGTTTCAATCGTACTTTCTTTCATTCTTTACGCCAGAACTGTACGTGCAAATTATCGTAATTTTATTTAAACAACAATGGATAATTTTTAAGCCATCAGTCATCGTCTTTCCGAGCAAACTTTTATTAAAAGATACGTTAAAGAACAAGATACGTTAAAATATACACGATATAATAGATGTTTAATATCAGTTGAAAATGCACGTTCATTGTATTTGATTAGACTGATTCCTACGCAGTTCTGGAAAATTGAATGAAATATTTATACTGACGAATTTGTTATAATTGAGTGTTTAGTGCAATATAAAAAATTGCAATTTATTACTTATTACTTGATAAAAAAGGGAAAACAAATTTATATTTATTTAGATTCCTTTGGTTATATTCGCGACAATTTTAAAAATAACCGCAATCCAATTCGACTCGATATAATAATCGCTCAAATTGCAATGGCCTCAAATACTTTCAAAATACAAGGAGAACTATTTTTGAAATCCTGAACTTTTGTCACACAGGCAGAGATGATCGATGCATCGAGGCTATTCAATCTGTTTCCAATTCGTGAAATTGACTGTCGAAAATAAAGTTGATCGTATGATTGTCGAGCGAGCGAAGCTCCGTGCTCGTGAACAATCGTCTCGACTTTTACGATACGCGCACGATACCATCAATAGTTTATACATCAATAGTTTTAGTTTCGAAAATCCTCCGCCACCATGTCGCCGTGAATTGTATCGATTGTAACCAACAAAGCAAATAGCTGAATAGTAAACGAACGATCGTTTCAGATCTGTCCTAGCACAATGCTACAACTCCGCTCCAGCGTTACGAATTACTATTAATCCGTGTAACAGTGGCAATATTTATTGGAAATGATTTCCATGCCAAAGTATTAAAAATTACTGTTTCTTTCTAGCGTATGAAATGTTTTATTTCTTTCATTCAGAGATTATTGATATTTTTTAGATTAGTGAATTTATTAACGGCGTGCTTCTCTTTTTCTCATTTAAATTATACTCTATCTCATAGGTACGTATGTATATAATATTATTTTGTTTATTGAAGTGCACAGTGAAATATTATTACACATATAACATTTTTTACACACGTAAGAGTTACACATATAAAATAATTTAATTCATTAAAAAATGCTAAGAAAAAGAATATTAAAATCGTCAAATTCGGAGAATTTCAAGAAACGAATGGAAAATTACGTATATTTGACCATTTTGCTTTCTGAAACTCTTTGACTTTTGTCAGTGTTACGACTTTATTGAGTGACTTTGTTGCAAACAGTTTCTCCCTTTTCGTGGGAAAATTCAAGTTTGAGTTGTGACACTTTTATGTTTATATGTATAATTGCCATTTTTCTTCTTGATTTGCTTAATTATATGTGAATTCTGATCAAATCCATAGAACTAACTAATACCTTGATTTCCCTGCAAAATTACGATTACGATCGCAGTATAGATTTCTGTCTTGCACACATTTTTCTCAACTTTACCGATTTAAATACCAAATTTATCAATAAACAAATCAATTCCCTCTCAATCGGTCGCGTCCTTTTAAAAAGAAAAATTCAAATAATGTTCATGCAAACGAAGCGTAACACGTGGCCGCGCGATGATCAAACGTATTTTCACCGCTGTTCCGGACATTTCCATTTTTTTTCTCTTCCCTTCGCCCTTTTCTTCTCTTTTTACTTCGTTCTTTGCGCCTTTTCTTCCATTTTGTTCGTCATATTAGGAGGCGAAAGCGTTGCTGTCGTTTTAACGAAATCGAGCTACGGCGCCGGGTTTTTCGTTGGGAAAATGTTAATACAAGAATGACAAGTGAGAAAAATTTCATTAGATGGCCGGCGTAATAAGTACAACGTTCGCAATGGAAATGATCAGCAGCGTGAAACGCGAGGCGATGCGATACGAGACATCTGTTATTCGTCTCTGGTGGCGTTATTTTTTCTTTTTTTTCTTCTTTTCTTTTTGTCGTCTTCGTTTAATCTGCGACCGTTTTCTCTGTTCGATCGGCCACGCAATCAGCTTGAAATTTTTCAGTCGTATCGAACTTATATTGTCATCGCCCCGATTCGCGTTTCGTTTGTCATTTTTTTCCTCTTTCCCTTTTTTTTTTTTTTTCTTTTTTCAGTCGTTCGAACGGTGACATTTGTGAATGATAAAAATAATATAATTTCTCGTTCAAATTAGTTTTTTTTTTTTTAATATCCAGTCAGAGAGCGATATTAGGAGAGTACATTTTTGGATTTGAGCAAATTTTTGTTCCGCCCATTTGACGTTGTATCCATAGATATTGAATATCCATTAACATGCACGGCTGTTTACGTAAATTCTTACGAATATATTATGCATTCCGTATCTGTCGTACTACAATGAGTTGTCGAGAATTCTAAAACCATGGAAAGGTTACACTATATTTATTGTGAATCTGTTTGTGTACGTGCAATATGGATAGCTGTCTTAAACATGTACTCAATGTTGGAAATTGTTTCACTAATCTTGATCGATCGGTAATTTTAGAGAAACGTATGTCATACAACTCAGGAAATACATGTGTTTCATTCTTCTTTGAAGAATCAAAATAAAGAAAAAGAAAAAAATATCATATAATTAAAACTACATTATCCTCCTCATCAAATTTCTTGCCGTAATATAACCGTATATAACGATTATATCGCACTTTGAAATAAAATATCATTCGTAGAAAATAGATATGAAATTTAAAAACCAGTAATCAGGCTGTTCATTCAAATTATTGGAATTATTTGCCGTTTGACAACGGGAATTTGTGCCAACGATCGGATTCTTCCTATTAGGTTTACCGGAAAGTTCTGTCCGTTTTTAGAATAAAACAAACTAATAAATTTTTTATACCTTGAATAAACTTTATTGTATAATATAATTTCCATCATTATTTATGACTTCTTGCCAGCGTGATGGCAATTTGTATATCCTATTTTTAAAAAATGCCTTATCCCTAGAGGCGAAAAATTGAACCAGTGCTTGTCTAATATTTTCTTCGTTTTTGAATTTTTTGTCCTGCAAAAAATTTTGTAAGGACAGAAAGTGATAATCGGAGGGTGTTAGGTCCGGGGATTATGGTGGATGCGACAGAATTTCCCAGCCTAGCTCTGCGAGTTTCTGACGAGTCCCCAAAGCAGTATGTGGCCTGGCATTATCACGAAGCAGTATGATGTCCTTCCTATTGAATCGCCGGCCTCTTTTCTTAGAGTGCTGTTTTTAAATTATCCAATTGCTGACAGTATCTCTCCGAATTTCCCGCTTTTCGTTCGGTTTCAACAGCTCCAAATGTATTGGTCCTCGAATGTCAGCATATACACAACATTCTCTTACTCAGGCTCAACTTCGGTTAGAGGTGGAGGGGGCAGATTTTCCGGATTCACAATATGCCCTTTTCCTTACGATGTTTTCATAGGTAATCCACTTTTCATTCCCAGTTATCATCCGGTCCAAGAAGGTTTCGATTTTGTTTCGTGCAAGCAGAGATGTGCATATGATGACTCGATCATTCAAATTCTTCTCACTTAACTCATGTGGCACCCATCTCGAATATTTCCACACCAATCCTAGTTTCCAAATATGGTCCGAAATGGTTTGTTGAGCTGAATCAAACCTTTCCGCAATCTCCGATGTTGTCAAAAAAGGATTTTGCTCTAACATGATCTTAATAGTATCGTCGTCCATCAAAGATGATCGCCCAGAGCGTGGCTTATCAGAAAGTTGGAAATTAACTATTTGAAATTTTTCGAACCATCTTCTGCATGCTCTATCAGAAAATGAACCATCACCAAACACTTTCAATAAATTTCTACACGCTTCTGTAGCATTTCTTCCTTGTTGGAATTCATACAAAATGCAGTGGCGTAAATGAACTTTATCAGTAGCCATGGGTACACGATCGCGTCTCACTTAATACTAACATGAATCATCTTCGTTTTAGTTCATTTGCTAGATCAGTATGTATACATTCAGCGATAAAAAGAGAGAGCAAAATATGCGTCAAATGAATATGCGCATACTTGTTGAAATTTGTTGTAACCGAAACGGACAGAACTTTCACTTAATATAATTCGTTGAAAATTTTATCATTTCTCCAAATTGTCAGAATAATTCAGTGTCTCTCGCGTCTCTTTCGTCGTTTCTACGTCGAGTAAATGATTAATCAGTTACTCGAAAGGCAGGTAAACCACTAACTTTGCACGGACAATATTCACGCGCTGCTGGATCTTCGTTCGCCGGGATCTTCGTTCTTATTTCGAACAATCGCCGAACGTTCGCGGATAAAGGCAGTCGTTTTGTCGCTGCGGACCGCCGTCGATTCAAAAGGTTGTATTTTCTTGCAACGGAATGGAACTCCTGGCGAAATTTATTACGGAGCGGAATGAAGACACATAAGACAAAAGGGTTTTTTTTCAGCTGTGCCGAAAAGGTCATAATGTGTAACTATCCCCCCCCTCCTCCCCCGATTATATTGTACGAACGGGGAAAACGTGCCGGATCTGTCAAATGGCCAACAACCGTTTAAACCGTGAACGCTCTGACTCTGTAACGATGGTAATAACTGTTACGTTTCTCGTTTGCCTTTTTTTTTCCTTCTTTCTTCCCTCCCCTCTTTTGTTCTTGTTGTATCGAAACCCCCCGAAGTCGGGATGGAGAACAAGTGGAAAGAATAATTTCACTGCTGGGCTATCGGGATTTCGTATCATTTCGATTGCAGTGTCGCTTTCGGCCGTTTCTATTTACTATTGTTATCGGCGACTTTCTAAGTGAAAACGAAGATATCTATAAAAATGTTTGTGTGCAGCTTGCAAAACGACCGTTTGTATTGAAACAGAATGCTACCAACTTGTCTAGTCGTAATCTTACTATCTACATTTCATACGACCTTTACCAGAAGTGATCGAGTTCATCTTTCGCTACTATCAGACATGAATACCAACTGTTGTATATTAAAAGTAAGAAAACAAGAGAAATAACGTGCAGTTGACGAAGATGAACGTGAAGGCAGCACGAAGTTTGTAAAACTCGCGCGAATAAAATTCACCTATAGCCGTTTGGTTAGACGTTCTTAACGAATCGAGATTACCACTCTGACGTTTGAAAGAATTACAAAAGAGAATGGTAATAAGGGGAGAAAGAAGAAAGAGAAATGAAGAGGGTGCGCGTTACGTTCTGGTCTTGCTGGTGAACAATCAAGTGGCGAACGAGGGGCCAAAGAAGGTCGGGACTGTAAGATCTGGACATTGAAATCGATAGCTGGGCGAGAGTTTATGAGAATAAGATATTACTCGGAAGCATCTACATCAGCGTTGACAAATACATGGCACGCAAGAGATTTTGCACGGAACGCAAAAAAATTTATAAAAAAAAAATTATGTAATAAACTTTAACTTTATGTAACAAACTTTTTTTAAATTTGTATTTTTTAAATTTCTAATTAACGTAGCACTAAAACTCTTCACATTTTATTTCAAAAATCTTTCGAAATTTGCCACCAAGTTGGCCTTGCATTCATTAATATTTTATTAGCATGCATTAAAAATTTGACTAGAAATTCAAATTTATTATAACATTAACTTATATATTTTAATTTTGTACCATTTCTTTATATTCAATAAATATAATTGCATAAACTTATATCGTGCAATATGTTTATTTGTATATAATAAATATTGGCCATAGATACTGACACGGGGAAAAAATTGAAATAAATTTTTATCTAAATTTGGCGATCAAATCTTATTTGCCATCCCTGATCTACATATACGTAGGTATACAACGCGTTTATTGGCTGCAGTCTTAATTGAATGGAACTGAAAAATTACGATATTATTTCTTATCGACTTATATACATTTTAATAATTAAATTATCATCAAAATACGTATATGTCTATTGTATAATATATATTATATGTATAATGTGTGTGTGTGTATACACACACACACACACACACACACACACACACACACACACACACACACACACACACATATATATATATATATATTACTAATATATATTTTTTAATAATACATATCTTTTGTAAACAGAGTTAAGAAAGAAAATTAAAAGATAAAGTCAAAATGGAAAATTTCGTCAATTAACTATTACAGTGAACATTCCGCTTTTGATATATTTTATATACATTTTGTATTCTATGCATTGCACGTTCAAATTTCTCGTAAGTGCTTGAATATCGATTAATAAATTATCGAGCGCAAAAGAGCCCATTACTGCTCCTTGAATTAGACACAAGTTATTCATTTGAGTATTGAATAATATACTTAAAATTCGTGCCAACTATTAGTAGAAGAATTTGTTAAAATTATCGATAAAGAATTTGTTCCGACAATGGAGGCACAAGTAAGCCGAAGGTCAATCAATCTCACTGATGTCCGTAATACGAAGGGAGCAAGCCTTTCCTTTAACCTCTATTATACTGTCGCATGTAAGACATGTGTTTTGCCTCCAGGAGGATACCATTTTCGGCAAGAAATATCCGAGAGTACCCAGTTTAGGTCCAGATTAGGTGGGGTTTAGTAAGCGTTGAACAAGCGTTTTCACGAAAATTCACGTCCACTTTGTACGAAAGGACGTGATGAGCACGAAGCGCAATGCTTTCTATAATGTTACGTGCCTCCTTCACGAGACAAATCTGACTTTCTTCGATAATTTTCAAAATTCCGAGACAGTGTGCTTGAAAACACGAGCTTTAAGAACGAGAAATTCGAACGACTTTAATTGTGAACGCTGAATTACGAATTTCCTCTATAGGGAATAAGGATTACTAATTAAATTGATCGAGACAATTAATTAAATTAATTAATAAAAATTCAGGGATTGCTGCAGTATTTGTGTAAAAATCATGATTGATTTCTCATGTTGTCCTGAAGAGAGGGAAAATCTTTGAAGAAATCAAGCCAGACTTGAAGAATAATACTTTAAAGGTATATCTAAAAATACTCGGAAAAGGTATGAGCTGAAATTAATAAAGAAATTAATTTACGAAGATAATTAATATTTAAATTTGCTTTAAATTTAATGTTTAATGTTTAATTAATTGGAAGGCGTGGATTGATAAAAATATTCAAATTGAATTCTGTTTTCTTAAGCTTTTTCAATAAGCCTTATTCTCGAATTACTTTGTTCGAATTTACGGAAATGTTAAATGTAATTGGATCTGAATCGAAACGATATCACGTTAATTCTACATTAGCAGCAGAAATTTCATTTTATCGTTTTATCCAACATGAATTAATAATTCCACAGTACTCGTCAGAGAACATTCATACATATTAATAATTTCACGTGAATATTTCAGATGTATACTTGAATTCTATTTAAAAATACATTGATTCAAAATTCATAAAGATCAAATAATCTGCTTACATCTCCAATGAGAAACGCATCAAGGAGAAACTGAACGATGTCATCCGTGGAAATTCTTTCTTCTCAAATTGTCATTCTTATTGAGAAATTTTCAAATATACTCTATATATTCTATAACGAAATATCCTACATTATTAGGGGAAACATTTGCAAGTGACGGCAGAATTGTCAATTTTCTCGGGTTAGAAACGATTTTCCAAAATCGTCGACACTACTGAAACACTTCCACGATGTTCAAAATCTTTAACAATTTCGTCGCATTTAAATTTATTTGAACTTCAGGACAAATCGCCCCGAAACTTCCACGTCTCCGTGGATTTATTCGGAAAGTTTGCCAGAGGAGAGCCGGAGAGAGAGAGAGACGAAATGAAAAGCAAAGTTCAATGAACAAGAAATTATTATGTTAAGAAACTATTATGTTACGTAGCAATCCGTCGGATATATGTCACGGTATGTTCGGAATGATGATGGAAGCTCGGATGATTTCGCGTTCTCTGGAGATACGGAACAAAATTGCAGTTTAAACAAAGGACGCGAGGGAAGGGAGTCCGGTGGTATAAAAGAAGCGCAGAATTTCTTCTTGGCTATCGCGGCTGAATTGATCGTATCATCCGCGTAACGGTGCGAGCGTTCCGCGCGAAAAAAGTTCGGAGATATTCGGTTTCAATCTCGCAGTCTCCTATTTACACGTGACCTCGATGGCAGATCGAATACTGAGCAGCCGCCGTTTGTTCGTACAGAAATAAAGAGGTTGGCCCGCGAGGAAATTCTGTTGCAAACTTACAACTCGAGATAAAAAAAAATCTGTTCGCGCGAGATCGCTCGAACGAAGTCTGTCCTGTCCTGTTTCTTCAAGGGGGCAACGTTCTTGCGTTCACGCTGAATTACTTTCTAAAGTAATCTCAGGAAAGTGACAAAAGTGAGAATTGTTTCTTAGCAAAATTGAAAATCCTTAAAATAGCTAGGGTAGAGAGTTGGTTCTCAACGAAATCGTGAATCATCAAAATGTGCGGCGAAGGTGCGAATTATTATTTTTCCATGAAAAACGTGAATTCTCAAAATGATAAAAGTGAGAATTAATTTCAGCATGTTAAATATTATCAATTTCAATTTTGATTATCAGCATCTGTCTTATCCATTTGTTACACGTTAAATTTGTTAGTTATTAGAAAGTTATCAATTAAGAATTGGAGAAAATAAAATTAAAAAGTAAATCTCGGTAATTTTATATAAACGTAATTAATCAAAAAACAGTTGCTTCATCGAAAAAACATGAAAACAGATTGCGATAAAAATAAACGTACAGTAATAAATGAATTTTACAGAGTTACGCTAATGCCATAATAAGATTGTGAACCTGAACGTGACATTTTAGAATGTAATAATAATACCAAAATGATTGGAACGCGATATTTGAAAAGAAATGCTATTAAAGTGCTGTTTTATTAATAGGAATTCAAGATTGTCACTTAAGCGATATCATTCGAAATGAAATTACCATGACATCTTCAGAAAGAAAAGAGGTAGAAAATAATCAAAATAATTAAGTACCAAGAATAGGTAATTGGATGGACTGGAATCTAGAATTTAGTTTACAATTTGTTCAAGATTAAACTTTTTAGTTTACGTCGAAAGTATCATGTATCATCGAGATTCATATGGAAACTAAAAGAAAAGAAAAAATAAAATTCTACTTACTTCAGACCTTGTTTCCAAAATACTTGAGTTTGAATTTTTTTGAAGTCATATGCAGTACATGTACTGCATATGAAGCAATCGAAGAGATTATTTTAGGAGCAAAAGTAAATGAAAAGAATTTTTTTTGAGGCCTGGTTTTCGAAAGAATCGAGTTGGAAAATTCAAGCGCGGATGTCGATGATTCTAATTTCAAATGCAATTTTCACGGAACTATTAAAATATGTTCGTTCTACTGTTTTCTTGTTATTACGACTTATCGTTGCTTGTTGCGTAATAGTCTGCTCAGTTCTGCCAACATTATTCAATCGGCAACTAGCCAAGTTCACGCGTACTCTATAAATATTAAAATTTAATTTCCTCGACAACGAAGCCTCGAACGAAAATATTTTATTTTACAGTTTTATTTATTTTTACACGTGGAGCGCGGTCTCTCCTCTGCCATTCATCCAATCGATTCGTATAATCGAAAAATGTATTTAACATAAAAGTTTTAACAAGCTTATTTATACATCGAATGTAAAACGTTCGTTTCTACCTATGAATGAAAAACGAAAAAAGAAGCTGCTCGTCGGTGGAAATGCCTAGAAATATTCCATCGAAAGCAGAGCATTTTTCCGACGTTGTTTACCGAACAGAGTTGTCTGTCGTTCCGCGTACGAATAATAAGACTACAGGCAAACAGTTTTAAAACAGACAGCGGGGAAAAGCATCAACGTACGAACGCATTGCGATCGATATCAATCGTTTCCAAGACTCGGTCAAATATTAAGAGTTTCTCGTCACAGACGTACGCGGCGACTTTATGAGTTTCACTGTGCTTCTATTAGCATTTCATTGTAACGCGTACAAAAGTGACAGGGACGACCGTGTGCGATGAAAAGGATCACTTTCAATCTCAATGTGGCACAACGCTGCATTCCTATAATGAAATGCATTCCTATTTATTCAAAAGCGAGTAGACGTAATATATTGAACACAGTTGAATGATGCAAGTGACAAACGATTACGATTGTAATCAAATATCAACGTAATTAGAGAAATAAAACTTAAATAGAGATGTGTTTCATGTTTCATTGAAAATCCGCTTCAGGTAGCCCGAGTTAGGTACCGATTCTTTTTCAATCCTAACTCGCTAATTTTCAATCCAGTACTCCGTTAATGTTCGAGTCCTGAGAAATCAATAACTCAATATCTCCACAGGTTCGTTCAGGCTGGAGAAATTTAGAAAACAACGTTTGTAATATATGTACGTCACTGCTCTGCGTCGCATTTTATTTTAATTTAGAAGTTGATCAACGAATGTTCGATCGATACATTACACATAATACGTCATATATAATATTTTAACACTGACTCGAGTCGAACGTTCGCCAAAAAAATTGAAACAAATGACCAAGTAGCTCGTCGTTAACGGCTGTAACAGTTAACAGCCATTAATTATTGCAGAACAGAGTTTCGTGCGCCATGGGCGCGCGTAATAATTCAAAATACTGGAACTGGAACTCGAAATTCGTGAAATTCGATTAAATGAGCGGCAAGTGAAAAACGGCACGGGGATCGCGTGCGAGGGATTGCAAAGTCGGGGCCGGAACTCGTTTCATCGAGTCCCTGTTTCGACGATCTTCCGGCCTGATTATGGCTTTCATCTTCCCGCAGTGGTAACAGTCGTTCCGCGGTTAAGGACGTTTTAACCAGCGGTATCCAGTGTTTAGCCGCACGGCCTGTTAAATGGCAACTAATGCGACAGATCGATGCGATGAACGTTAAAATCTGGCGATTCGACGAACGTAACCGGCCATTTGCCCATTCCCAAACGAGATCGTCGTCCCTATGCAAACGTTGCATCTGCAGCTGCCTTACGATGACTTACACATATTTCATAAGCTATATTTCCTAACAAATATCGAAACAATGGCCTCCGCTTCGCTACGTTCCGCAGGCACATCCGCGCTCGAAAATATCTGCTCGAAATTGCAACCGTTCAAAACTGAAACGCGTGCAATGAAAGACGAGAGACGATTTTTTTAGAAATATCGCTTGTGAAATTAAAGTTTTGCTCGTTAGTTTATTCTTTCTTCATTGTGTCAAACTTTCCATGTCAAACTTTGTGTATCATTTCTTTTTTTTCAACTGTGCTCTCTCTGCTCGACTACTCGCTAGTTTTTATTTCTCTTCGTTCTTCGTGCTTTCGTCAACGTCTCCATTCACCGAGTATTCTTTCATTTTCGCAATATTTTTAAACAAACTCACATCGAATGATATTTGAAAGACGAGATCTGTCGCTTCGCTGACCAAAGCACGAAGAGAAAGTGAAATATCGGAAAGCGAGTGAATATTCCTCTGGCGCGGGAAATTCGTTAAAAAAAGAGAAAAGGAAATTTCATTCGTCAGGCATTTTTAGGCCGATAATATTTTCCTCGGGCAGGACACGAGAGAAAGGGGTGGAAAAACGGGCGAAGATCTTTATGCGGCTGTTTTCAACACTTGCGTTTCTAATTGGATTAATTAACTTTACCTCACTTCCCCCGCCCCTCCTGCCGTTCTTCTTTTTCCTTCATCCCGCTTTTGTTCGTCTTTCTCCGCCTATTCCGCCCTTCCTTCCCGCCTCTCTCTCTCAGAAACCTTATTTCTTTACGCGGCCTTATTCTTCTTTCCGCTCTTCAACCCGGCAAAGCGTTACAATGGCTTTTCGTTGCGAAGCGCGTGCACGCATTATTTTCCAGGGCTAAAGTCACAATTAGCAGAAGTAGCATCATAATTTAACAAAAAGTTAATGAATTAAAAAAGAGAGAGAGAAGAACAGAGAGAGAAGAACGAAAAGCAGACGCCACGCTCCGGCTTTGTGCGATATTGTCCTGTTCCTTGTGCTGCGCCCAGATTGTTTTATAATTCTCGAAGGAGACGAAGAAATTCAACGTCTATTGCGTCACGAGCATCTCGTCTTTCGACTCTACTTGCTTTTCATCCTTTACGTCACGTTTGTCACGTTTGTCCTTCGTTTGATTAAATTGCAAAAGCTTCTGAATTTCCTTGATCTTCCTCGGTCGGTAATTTGTTTTCTTAGAATGCGTGTTTCAACCGACGTACGTATGTATTGATAAGATCGTTCCCAGTGGTTTTTGCAATTAAAATTTGCATTTTGACAATTCTGTGACATTGTACGCGAAATATTCATTTTTTTTCTTTTTTAAGGTGATTTTACAATCGCCGGTTATTTTATGCTCTAAACAACGCGAGTCTCAGTCGAAAATTAAAGGAAAATCGTAATTTCATATGCATTTGTGAGAAACTTAAAGTTGCAGTAATTGCGTAGAATGAGTAAAATATGTAAAAATATGAAAAGTATATTGAAAAAGTACATCAGTTTCTACGACAAACAAGCGTAATAAAAATTCGAACTGTGTCAAATCTGGTGTCTTCGCTACCTCGATCGAGGTACTTTTGCAACAAATATAAAAACTATAGGTATATTTACGATCGAATGAAGATACGATTAGTTGTGTTTGTACCATCTAATAGTTCAGAACGCTTTCCGAGAGTATCCGTCGTGAATAACCTAGGTGCAAAGTTCAGAACAATTCAACGTGAATAAGATTGTTCACGAGATTGGGCTGCAGCGGCAGTTTTATTAAAATGAGATAAAAAAAAATTCATATATTCACATCACGTTGGACCAGTTCTCCTCCTGTCACGATACCTTCCCGTTTGACGCTCACTGAACTCGACCTAACTCTCTTATAGGACAATGTTCCTCTAAAAAATAAGCAATAACGTTTTTACTGAATTCTACGAGGCATTACAGGTCAAGTCGAAAATTGGTCTTTATCGTTTCGCATTTTTTTTGAAAGGGTCACAATACCGAGTCTAGATATTGAATTTGAGAAGCGTAAAATTTCCGATTATGATCAAACGTCTGGAAAACATTCACTTCTATATATGTAATTAAGTACAATATTGAGCAAAAAGAGATTGATCGATAGGTAATACTAACAGGATACATTCTCAAATACTGAATAAAGGAAAATCGTGTTATGTTACGATATTAAAAATATTGTTAGAAAATTAAAAATCTCAGATATCGCGTAGAAACGGACTCAACCGAATTTGCGTCACTTTTCCCGAATGAGCCCGGAAATATCAAATTTTTTTCAGACGACGAGTTCGAAGATGCCGGAAACGGGTCGAGTTACACGAAAAATTTAGATTACTAAATCGGGCTATTCGAACTGAAATGATCGAGAACCTGAAATATATAATCAAATAGTTACAAATAAATGAATCGTATTAGTATAACAAAATGAATTAAATGAATATAAATAAATCATTTATATATTGGTATAACTAGAAAAGAATTAAATCACATCTAAGAAAAATATCTCGGAAATTTTCAAATTTTCAAAAATACTTTCGTATAAATACTTTTTAAGCATCGAGTTCTTTCGCAACTCTGGCATGCATCGAATGATTCTTTGTCATAGATCAGTCATCCGTAGAAAATTGAACCATTTTGAAACTTGAGTCTTTCTCTTTGCAAAGTTAAAAAAATTTCGTTGGTTTTATAGTTCCTAATCATGGCGTTATGAACAGTTGCTGTTGTTGTAAATCATTCGTCTGCAAATATTCGCGAGAAATTTTTACGCTGTTTTAAAGTTTAAGTCTTCCTCTATGCAACGATTGCAAAATTATAATCGAGAACCATTTCTAAGAATATAAAAAATTTCTCCCAAATGTACGTTTCGTTTTATACAAAACGTATTTTTCTGCAGATATTTGTTAATTTATATACTCTTCTAGAGTTAAGATCATCTTCTATGTAGTAGTTAGAAAATTATAATAATACGGGAATCGTCGAGAAGTGACGTGACCAGTCGAATTAAATCAGCCGAATACCCCACAATGCAGCTGCCGAATGATCAGTGTTTCCATTAATCGACGTTCCACTCCAACGAAGGAGAAAGGATGCAGAAACCTGAGGAATTCCCGAGAAATTTTACTTTATAATTCCCATCGTGCCCAGCCCAAACGTTTACCGATTACACTAAATTCCAGCAGTCGAGTAGCTCGCAAAACTTCCCGGAACGATAACTCGTTGAAACAAATATTCGCAATTAAACGAGAGTCCTGTCTTCAGGATCGTGAATCTTCGTAGCACCGTGAACTCGAGAGTCTATCACAAAAATGAAATTTCGCTCCTCTCTCTCTCTCTCTCTCTCTCTTGTTTTGATAACTTTCGCATTCTATTTGTTTCGCTATCGACGAGTACAAAAAAGGGGAAAAAGAAACCAGTCAGATATGAAAGCACCGTGTTTATTCGTCGTTCGAACTCTGCCACTGCCGAACTTCCTCCGCTATAGTTTCGTCTTTGTTCCGCCGCTGTTTACCAGTTTTACCCTGTATAACTTCTCGCTAACTGTTCGGCTCAATTTCTGAAACCGGCACGGATGCATGGATTCGATGTTATGCCACTCTTCCCACTGACTGATGACCAGTTCCGGACCAATGGTTCGCAGAGTCCTCAGATAAGAATTCCGGAATAGTTTCGACAGTCAATATTTTGTTGGCATTTGTGGTTGCCGGAGAGCTCAGGGATGGGATGCTTCGGAATATTCGTTTAAACAGGGGTTTTCGTGCTGGCCGGCTGTATCCGGCGCGCGATGAAAAAGTTTTAACGAATAAACAACTTTTCGGTCGAGCCGAAAGTTTTATTATCGTATGCACGTATGCACGAGCAAATAAGCAACGAAAAATTAGGGAAAAAGTTGTGGGCTCTCCTGTATTGTAAATAATATTTCTCACACGGAAAGCAAGTAATTTCCGAAACAATAAAAAAAAACGAAGAAAATGAGCGTAAACAATTCGATATTCGAAACAAAAACGGACGGTGATAGAAATTTCTTCGTGGATGATTTTACAAATGTTGCACGTTCCAGATTTAGATCCTCGTTACCTGGTCGATTTTGAGAGCCACTGGGACTCTAATTCCAGGGACTTGGCGCGTGCCAAAGCACTCAATATTTGCAAATCCCGCTAATAGATACCGCGATGCAAGTGTACCTAGCGAGCAGGAAGTTTCCATTCAAACCGGATACACGGTGAAAGAAGTATCATCAACCGAAATTCTAAGCTGCGTAGGCAGACGAATTATATTTTAAATAACGCGTTTTTATCTTGACCAACAAATATGTATTTGTCACAATTTTGAATTAAAATCAAGTTCAATTATGTTAAACTATAGTAAAGGAAATCAAAAATTATTAATAGCGAAATGCAGTACGTACATATTGTGTCATTATTAAACAACAACTTTTGCAATGACGTTCTTTATGCATAAATCTGGAAGACAGATAGATAGGCAAGGAGAGAGAGAGAGAGAGAGAGAGAATCTTTAACGCCACTGTTCACTGTACACCGCCAGCTACTATTGGATTAATTCGGCTCGCGCAGTATGCCATAACTAGCACTGACACTATCATAACTAGCGTTGTTACGGCAAGTCATCTCTCGTCAAATTCATTGCAGAATAAGCAGATTGGTTATGTGTAATCACGGTCGTAAAATTAACCAGAATCTATGCACTCTACGTGAGGTAAAGTTGAAAATATTGCCGACGGAAACGATGGGCACTCTCACTGACTAAGAATGGCATAAATCGGACATTAAATAGGGATTCTTATTATCAAGGCTGGAAATACCGACCAAAATATCACTGGAAAATATCATTTTCTAGAGTACTCTACATTTAACAATTACAACGTTGAGTTAGGGAACTGCATCGAGTAAAAGGATAAAAGTTGGTCAGTGCATGCGTAAGAAATATGATATTTGAAATCCATTACAAATATTCAATATTGTCAAATATTCAATATTGAAACGTGAAGCTAGCAACTAACTTAAATTCATTGTACTATATACCAGAAAGAGCTCTATTCGTGTACACGGTACAATGACTTTTTATATCATATAGTAAATTAAAAATCTAAATTTACAAAGTATTAAAGAATTTATCAGCTCGAATAAAGATTGATACCTCGAAATGACGAAATGACAGTGGAGATAACAGCACTGTAACAGCATCCATAAGCGAAATCACACGCCGCATGTATGGCAACTCCTGTCACAGAAGAGATACGTGAATAGACGCTGCATCTTCCAGGACTTTCTGGCCCGTCACCTGAAATATAGAAACAGAAAAAAAAATTTGCTGGTTTCTTATAACATCCTACGTTTAAACGTCGACCAAAATGGTCAACGTTGGTCAAGTAACCAGAAGGGACACTGGCAAAGAAAATTTGAAACAGTAACCAGAAGGACTACCGAAAGAACACTTCCTACTCGATACAATAACCGGAAGGGCTATAGTCAAATCTGCATTCGACGCGAACCCGAGCAACAAACCATATCTTGTCTCGCAACACTAATGCCGTAGTAGAAATTATGAAATAGGAAATGTTCGAAATCAAAGGCAAGAGAGCTCGGTGCACTCACCTTCAAAAATACGCAACACCAATTGCGACGCGTCTAACGCAACCATGCTGAAGATTGCACATGCAACTGCATCAGGTGCATTTCAGGAGCAGAAACAGCCTTCGACGAATCCAGTGGAAGAATTTGGGCATTTTGTGAACGCAACACTACTTTGAAGAAACGATCGTTCGTTATCGCAACGCTAAGAGTCAAAGTAATTGAAAATCGCGACGAAATAAATTATAAATTATTAACAAAGAATAGGAAACTACACGAACGACAAGCTACTTCAAGAACTCCAACATTCAGGAATCAATTAAAAGCAATGAATAAATAAAATAATTTAATTTAAAACAATTGAATCCGAAACAGATTTCATTTCTTCATCACTACGTGAAACCGTTTAAAAATTCAAATCGAAGTTGCAAAAGACAATCGCGACTCGTAATATCAGAACTCGCAACTCTAAATTTCCTCTGATTTAAACCGTAATCAATTTCTCGCAACGCTAATAAACAAACGCGAAACTATCTCGCAAGTATAATTCGCAACCCGTGATCGATCTGTCGCAACACTAACAAGAAAAACCGCGATTTGCCCAAAACGAAGATGAAAAAGATGACGAAGAGGGAAAAAAGAATAAAACTACAGATACTGAAAGAGCATAGTAACAAGGTAGTAACGAGAATGACTTCTCATTCCGTGGAATGAGATCGTTTAAACGATCCAGAGGATGAGGAGTCATTTGTTGCGACCCTCTTCGTGGCAGTTTGCCGGGCCTCTTCGGCTTTTAGCCTCTTCTTTCTTCGAGCGCGATGCCCGCTGAAACTTACATCTAGCTCGAGTCTTTCCAATCGCAAGCCAAAAGATAACTCGAGGCTGACTTCAATACACATGGACGACATCGATCGATCGTAACGATCGTTGTTCGTTCGCACGTGCGTTCTCGAGCAATACCTGCGCAAACGTTCGTTTCGGGACCTAATCGCGACCGCGGTACTAAATTCGAAAAATCGAATAAAGTAAAACCAGGAACAAGTGGCATGCTCCACTTGTCGATTGTCGACCAATTTCACTGTCGATTTTTCAAATTGCATTTCCAGAAACAGGTTGGACACGCGAAAAGGGGACGCGCGACCAGAGACTGTGCCAATCTGCCCGGCCCGGCCCGGTACCTATTTATAATTAAACACAAGCACATGAGAAGATAAACCAGCTGTCCTAACCAGTCGCCCTATATTTAAAAAATTAAAAAATGGCAAAACATGCACGCCAACACACTCGCTCCACGGTTCTCACACGTACCACTCGGGCGCAGCCCTAAACTAGAGAGGATGTCCCGACACCCGAGCTCAACACGCAACTTTCACACTCTAATTTACGTACCATTTTCCTGAAATCGACTGACAATGGTTAGCAATCATTGCGTGAAACGTGACTGAAACATATTGATATTTACTGCTAATATTAATAACTGAGAAAAAATACATATAACTTCTATAGAAACTATATGTGCAAGTTGACTTGGAATCACTGATATAACTGATATCTAGTATAGTTATAATAACAGTGTAATTATAATGTATTTATTAGGTATTATGACAATATAAATAAACTCATAATTCTATAAATTAGTGCATAAATGTTTTAATGTAAATATTACAACTTATAATGAATGGAACAACAGAAACGACGCAACTCCGCATCCTAACCATACACACACATGCGGAAAATACGTCGTGCACGATGCGCTAACACACTGTCAGTCGCTGAGAGATTTTTTATAAAATTACAAATCACGGTCATCGTGCCCAATGTCTTTCACTCACTCCAAGTAGCACCTGAGCACGCGAGTGAGATCCTGACAATGAACACGGAAAGGATTAAACCTGAAAATTCTCAACTAAAAAAATGATTAGTTTGTATAATTTATATCTAACGGACTATTGTATTACTTTATTTTTAAACTCTAATGACTCTACTCTTTCAGAAATTATTCATACTAACGACACATTTGCCCAAATTGATATAATTGAGGAAAGTTATTTTCAAAAGCGGTGCGAACGAATTCGTCTCGACATGTAAAATATACACTATACACCGATGTCTTTCCCACCATATCAAACGCGAATACAAAGGAAAGATCGCGACGCGACCGGAACGAACAGAAAACTCACCATCGCTCAAAAGTACGTACTTTTATCTCGCGCGCCCAAATATCTCCAGCTCCGTTGTTGGGCACTCCCGGAGAAGCCAGAGAGCAAAGTCGAGTAGCTCCAGCTCAAGACACAGCGTACTCGTACTCGATGGAGACAGAAATTGTTGTAAGAACACGCGAGTACGTCGTGTTATTGAAGAGTGATGCTGAGTAAAACGCGCGAACGTATTTGGGAATACTTGGGAAATATTCGTCCAGGTTAGGCACGTGTTACACAATAATGCTACAATTGTACATACAGTTGCGAATGAAACAATTATGCAGTAAATTAGGGTGACTTCTTCGTCAAAGCACATTTTCAAAAATGTGAAAGCAAATGTTCAAACTTGTTGCTTTGATTCAAAAATCTGCCTGCCGCGAAATACCTTCTTGCACGTAAAATCTCATACATTTTTCTACGGAAAGAATTCGAATGTATTATATTTCAAATTTTACTAAAGTTTACAATTATAAAACAATTAATTAAATCATTTGATACTATTATAAAAGAGAAGATAAAATCTAAAATTATTAATTATTATAACAAAATAATATAACAAAATAAATTACCACCAATATAAACAATTGCATCTTTCATATCAACGAAGTCGGAGGATATCCGTTATCTCTACTATGAACAATAATTACTTATAAATATTTATAATTTACCTGTTCATATGGATATATTACTTTTGTAAATATACTTTTTTATGTAGAAGATACTTTAATTTTACTATAAATGTATGTATTCTAATTGTTACAATCGCGATGTGCAAGAAGCCTTATCCTGATCTGATACATAAAGAATCTGAATAAACTGTTACTCACGGGTACGAAAAATACCCGCGGTCACTATGCTCGTTAAAAATTCTACGTATACAACCACCCGTGCCGATTCGGAGCTTTCGTTCTACGATATGGTTGAGTGACCGAAGGAACATAAATGCATGCAACTCACAGGGTAGATGTGAAGAACGTTATCACCAGTGCTGCGCTGAAGCAGGGAAAGTTATCGTGAGGATCCTCATCAAGTAGATACCACTGAGAATCCCGTGGTGGAAATGAACGCCGTGAAAAATTTCTTAAAAAACATAAAACATTTCTAAAGACACAGTGTGTTGTTTGTGAAAATTTAAATTTTAAAAATAATAACAAAAATTGGAATAATTTAAAGTCTGTTTTTATTTTACAATTATAATTTTACATTCAACTTCAATAGGAAGAGAGCTATAGAGAATAAAATTTAAATACAACATGCTAAAGTACTTACATTTTTAGCTTTTGAAGCATCATAAGATTCTTGCAGAATTAGGGGAAATGGAGATTGTACAACATCTGTAACAAAACATTAAACATTAGAATTTATACTTAAAAGCGAAGCAAAGTCTTAAGTTGGAGATAATGAAAGATTCTTACATTCTTGACTTCAGAGCCACCGTTGGATTTTCCCCCAAAAATGCAACAGTTGATGCTGTGAAGCGTCTGTAACAAAGATCAAACATTATACTTTGCTGTTAAATTTGAAAAATTGAATAAATTGAGACACGATATATAAAACTACTTACCATTTTGATCTCCAGAAGAAGCCTTATCCGCTGATAGCTAGAGCACTGACTCTAACAGCGAAAACGAGTATTAAACAGAAAAAAAAAAAAATACAAAAAAAGAAAAATAAGTTAGAACACATATGTCAAACGAAAAACGTGTTAAAATACCTATATTCTTAGTAAATTACTGCTGAATTTACTATTAAATTTGTTAAAAATTACTCTTTTACATACCTAGTAGAGTTGGTGTACCCCGCGAGGTGGGGACAGTCGGTAGAGCATCAAACTCTTAATCTGAGGATCCAGGGTTCGAGCCGCTGTTCGGGCGAGAAAAAAAGAGGAAAGACGACATCCTTTAGGTAGGGACAACAGCACGGGAGAGCTCTCTGTGTGTATAAAAAGGTGCTCCTCTCCCAACGTGCGGAAGACGGCCGCCATCGTAGAGGTTTTAGTCGGTAAAAATCCGACATTATACCTGGGTCTTCCCTTAAGAAAGAGGATGTGCCTGAAGATGTTATCGGAAGAAGATCAAACTGTCGAACGCCAAGAAGCGAAGAAAAATGTAAAAAAAACTACGACCTATTGTTCCAATTGTCCAAAATCACCTTAAATGTGTTTAGAATGCTTTAACGAATACCATGCGACATAATATAATGTAATATTTTATCGTAGATATAAATGAATAAAAGGTATAGTACAATGTGTATATTTTTAATATTTTTGTATATGTTGTATATCCTATATTTATATTTCAGTGCTTATCCCATTAAATTACTTTTAAAAATCCAACTGAAAATCCTATTTAACTTGAACAAGAAGAGCGTCACCCATATTTTGGTGATGGGGCCCCCACGGAAGCATACCTGTCACACAGATATGGGTGACACGGCGTCGAACGTGTTAAAAGACTGAGGTGTCTTGTAAAGATTTCCTCTTCCACGTAAAAAAAAAAAAAGGAAAACTACTTGCCATTCCATTTTCACCAAATAATGAATTGATACTAGCCAACTGGAAGGTAGGATGGTAACTTGCTAATAACTTTCAATGTTTCAACCTTGATAATAACTTTTCAAACTCGACGCTTCCTAAGAGCAAAACTTGAGAAAAAGACTTCTACGTCCGACATCTTTTGACCCGTTCTTGCACGTAGAAAAACCTTCTGTTAATTATTCGTCTCTTCAGTTATACTTGATAGATTATTAAAGTCGACTTTCTC
The DNA here is from genome assembly GCA_032399595.1 of Tetragonula carbonaria. NCBI lineage: Eukaryota > Metazoa > Arthropoda > Insecta > Hymenoptera > Apidae > Tetragonula > Tetragonula carbonaria. The sequence goes on from JAUCRC010000043.1 coordinate 71,344, forward strand.
GAAAATGATAAGACATGACTAGGTTCTCAATAGTCTGATGACGATATGTTTAAAACGGCAATTTCTGTCATAGAATAATTTTTTACCAAATATAACTTTATCAACACGTACGTAAAAGTTTTCCATGATTAGTATTCAAATATAGGTACTTTCACGAGCCACACACATACCGTCAGGCATTTTATTGGTGCAAATTCATTTCCGATAATGCGAGAAAACTGGAAAGTTATACGCGAGCAGATCACGATTGTTAATTAAAATTATAACCGAGTCGCGTCAGTTATAGGAACCGGTCGAGTGGTAAACAAATGCTAGAAAACTAATGTCGTACGAAAATCGAAGGAAAGGATCGATGTATTTTCGCTGATTTCGAATTTAATTCATCGTCGAGCAACGCTTGCCAAGTATAACTCTCAGAGCTATTGTCATCTCTTTCGAGATTCTATTCTTTCTCTATTTTGTTTTTCTTTCTTTCTTTCTTCAAATGTACACCGCATTAATCGCGTAATGGAAATGACGAGAGATTGAAAGATATATATATATATATATATATATTCGGCGGATTATATATATTTCTTTTTTCAATATCTTGACTGCCTTTTATTAGTTTCGCTATTCGCTATCCGATACGTTAAATTACTTCTCGATTGGGTTTTTTTGAAAATAATAGGAACATTTGCATAATAAACGTCCATGTATAATAAACGTCGTTTTCAGGTAAACGGAATCGATGAACGTAACTTGTTACTTGAGCGATGAAAATTTTTAATCAAAGCGAAACTAAACAAATCGAGATTAATTGTTCGGCTGTTAAAAAATTGAAAAACATCAAGGAATTTTCAGTGTGCCCGATGTGCATTTTTTGTTATCGTAAAACTTTGCTGATTCTAATTATTATATTACAGTGCAATTCGATTGCATTCCCGATATTATGAACCAGCGTTCTCCTCATAAATGGTAAGTTTTTGAAGAAAGTAAAAGAAGAGAAAGTTTCAAAGTTTTCTACAGTCATCGTGAATACAAGCGTGTTCTAGTTTTTAAACTATAACATCTAATCCTTAGCAAGAGACGGTTTTGCGCCAAATTTATAAGAGAAGCTTTTTCTTTTAGATCATAATTACGAATTGTTGTCAATACCTGAACTATAAATATATAGTAGTATATCTTACCATATCAACTATCTTGAAAACATTAAAAAAAGATTTAAATAAATCAAAATTAGACAAATATAAATATTCAAGTCTGTTATAAAAATAATTTCAAAATGTAAGCTTGGAATACGTATACATTTAGAAACGTATTTTAATGATTTTAAAACACTCAGAAATACACATATTTTTATAGATAGATATTAAATTAAGTAGTAATTTACAAAAGAATTGAATTATTATTATTCGCTGTCTTTAGATTCGGCCTCACTAGAAGGTGGAGTGCCTTCGATAGGTTCTTCATCACTACCTTCATGAGATTCTTTTCTTCTTTTCTTTACTTTTTTGTCTTCTATAGCATCCTCTTATAATAAAATCATATGTACCAGAATATATTTTATAAAATATTTAATAAATATAATACAAATGCCACAATGAAACTAACACACTGCGTTTGTCTTCCTTTTTCTTTTCCTTATTTTCGTTACTATCTTCGTCCGAGACCTTCTTTTCCGATTTCTATAGGAATATTTTAAAAAAATAATATAATATTTAAAAAATATAATATAGCTAATAATAATATAAATATAATTTTTATTATTAATTTTATTATTTATTAATGTACCCTTCATCGCTGCTGCTTTCATCATCGCTGAATATATTCTTTGCTCTCAGAACTTGCTTCCTCCTGACATAAGCTTACTGGGAGATTCTTTTTTACTCTCCTCTTTCTTTCTTCTCTTTATCACCTCCTCCTCCTCCGGCGCCGCCATTAGCTTCGTATTCTTTCATTGACGCAATATACTCCTTTTTGGCTTTTGCTGCTTTTTGTTCCCATTCCTATAAAATTAGTATATCGTTAAATAATTATGAAAACAGGTAAAAATTAATTTTTACAAGAACGAATACACAACAGATTTATCTTTTAATTCCCTCCATATTTCACCTTCTTTTTTTGCAATTTCTGTAACTGCGACACAAATATTTTCTGCTCTAATTCTTTCTCGATTACTGTTTGACCACATCATGAACGCACTTTGTGGTCCTTTAGGTTTATTTGCATTCTTTTCTTTCTTTTTCTTTCTAGGTTTTCTAGGTTTTTCTGACTAAATGAGATAATACACGTTAATAAACTATAAATATCCTAATAAATTATCTTACGAGTATATAAATTCCTTTTCATAAATTATAGAAATATCAGTAGGTATATGAAAAGGAAAAAAAAATCCAAGTAAAATACTTACCACGGTTTTAGCGGATTTCGACTTTTTTTCCTTCTTTTCTTTATCCTCTTTCTTTTGACTTTTTCCTGAAGCATCCGATTCATTTTCACTTTCTGAACTGTTTGGATTACTGTTATATTCTTCTGCCACATCGCTGTCATCCTAAAATAATATGTATGAAAAATATGTGAATTTAAATAAGTAAATTCAGTTTTTTCAGAATTCCGATAAAATTATACCTGATAAGGATGAAAATCTTCATCAGTAGATTCTTCTTCAGAATTTTGATTTTCCTCTGCTTCTGCTTTAACTCTTGCCAAATGAGCATTTTCTTGATCGTTGTCTCCAAAGTCATTGTCATAATTCAGTTTGTCCTATTATGAAAATAAATAACATTTTAATATAATTACTTAGAAAATTATAATTACATTAATGACTTACACTTACACTCTTGCCTCTTAACCCGTAATTTTTTAGAAGTAATAAAATCTAAAAGTTTTCCATATTCTTCTTTTTCAATACTACTGAATGTACGAACAACGCCACTGGTCAATTCGATTTCAAAATCAAACGATCTGGTAGAGTCGCCACCACGGGCAAAATTTACCGATGCAACTTCTTCAAAACGTATGTGAATTGGTGGTTTATGAACATAAATGAAACCTCGTCCTAAAGGATATAAATAACCTGCAGCTGTTTTAAACGAACAACTAATCGCAAGCGTCCCAAGAATCGCTGAAAATTAGAAACTTAGAAATAAGAAACGTACGATATATTAAAATATTTCCATGTAAAGACTTACCTAATGAAATTTCCAGGTTCAGTAAGTTTTCTCTTTATGATAACTTTCATTACTTTTCCTAAAATTTCGTAAGTTGGCCCAGCTAATTCTTTTGGTAATTTATCTTCATATATTTCTTTTAGTTTTTTTCTTTAAATATGATAAACATGTAAATAATATATCTATATTTTACTATATTAAAACTATAACGTTTTGATAAATACTCAGAAAGGTAATTCGATTCAAGTCTCTTCTTCTTGATTGAACAATAATACTAAATAGTGATAACGAGTTTGACCCTGTTTAATTGGTGGATCTAAACTAACCTAAATAAAAAGTATTAATGGTAATGATAAATCAAATAGTGATAAATCAAATAATGTAGAAAATAAAAATAATTTTCAGAATACTTACCATAAAATACATTTGTCTGTTATCTTTATGTGGTAAAAGTAATAGACTTAAAAAAGTTGACATTGGAATTTTATAATCAAAAGTTTTACCGTGTAATTGGAAAAATGATTGAAATATCTTTATATCATAACGACCACTGAAAGAGATAGTTATATCAATATATTTTTACAATATATATTCTTTAAATACAAATACATACCGAAGTGTCAAACACTGAATCTCCTTAAATATTGCAATGGCATCTCCACCAACACTAATGACAGGTGCTTTTTCCATAACTTGTTGATGAAACGCTTCTACTGGATCTAGATCTGCACTGTTACTGATAGCAATATGAAATCTCATTTCCATTAAACTTGCAGGAGCATCATCGTTCTGAAAAATTTGTGAAAATTTTATGTTAGTGAACTTTATTAATGTTAAACACATTATATCTCCAATAATCACCTGATGAGGTTCCAATGTGACTTTGTTTTTACCAGCGTTACAATCAGATAGGTTATACAGTGGAATTTCAAAAGCAGTATGACGACCAACATCAAAACTCAATACAGAACCATTAAATCTAGCTGTATTCCAACTCCAACCTTTTACACTAACTTCTTTCTCTGCATATCCTTTTTATAATTTTGTGCAATGATTTTTCCTGATCCTAAAAATAATATTTTGCTATGAAACTTTCAATTAAAAAAAAATAATTTTTAATTGAAAACTATTACTTACACCTTCCTTAAATCCACGGAACCTATGTAAAGTTCTATTTTTGAGAAATATTCAAAGACCCCAAGTACCAATGAATCTCTGATAATTTACCATTTCCATATCTAACGCTGAAATTTGCTCCACTTTGCCTGTTTTTTGACTGACTTTTAAAAATCAAATGTTGGTCCGTAAGTTTCAATCGTCCATGAGTCTGTTCATAAAAATGTCATATGTACGTGCAATTATAACGAAATTTCTATTTCTATGATTCGTCATTGCAGAAAATATTTGATGAATTGTTACAAACATTTTCATAAGAATTTTAGTATTTACAGGATAAGATACAATTTGTTTGCAATTATGTTATGAAATACAATAGATTAAATTAGTCTGAATTACCATTTAACTTTAATATTATATAAAATAATATATTCTTACCACAGCTCCTTTAACTTCAGCAATTACATCAATATATTCTAAGATATCCATCTTTGAAGATATTTGAAATCAGTTTGGTTATTATCTTTGTTTTTCGAATTTACAAACTGCACACATAACCATAAAATCAACTGCTTTCTGTTAGCACCATTCTCTACAATTTAAAATAAGAAACTGAAGTAAGGGAGGAAACATCTCTCGCGTGTTATAACGCGCCACCTTCTGGCTATCAAAATATTTTCTGCAAACGTAATTGGTCAAGATGTAAAGTACAATTTATAACAGAATTTATATACAATAACAATATGCATAAAGAATATATATTCTTGCTTCTATTTTTAGCTCTAAAAATGTAATGTTAAAATTTATATGTTGTCTTCAATCTTAAATATATAATTGCGAAAAATCTCAAAAATTAATTGAAAATTATTAGCCTAAAATTTGCAAAAAGTTGATTGGTTAAATTAACCATAAAATATAATCTTTTAGATAAGTTTCATTTCAAATTATTAGTTGAAAATTGTGTGCCAGTGTCACGATTCAAATACGAAATCGCCAAAATGTCACGATGCAAACGCAAAGCATCGCAGTTTAAATGATAAAATAATAACACTGTATTTGGCTTAAATTTTATTTGATAGCTCTCGTTGACTGCTCAGTCGTAACTGATGTCATTACAATCCCAGAGCCGCACACACCAGGCGCCTATCGCCGATGACTAATTGGGTGATGAAGAGGATGAAGAAATTTAAGGGTGGTCGTCACGCCCGCGCGCGCATGATGTGTAAATAGTGTAGCAAAAGTGCAATTCATACACCAAAGTATCTTTTTATTATTTGTAATATATTTTAATGAAATAGAAATATATTTTAATGAAATAGAAGAAATGTTTCTTTAAAATTAAGAGCTAGGATATATACTATTTGATTGTATACTTTATGGGTAAAAAATAGTTGGCAATAAAAAGTATAAAAAAAATTGTGTAATTTACATTGTATTAATTTGTTATAACATTTTTATATTTTTGAGTTTGTAAGTACATCGTGACAAGTAATTTTATAAAAATATTATAAAAAATAACTGTATACATTTGCATATATTACAAAATATATTAGTTGAGATTATAATTATTGTGTATTTTCATATATAATTCTACTTAACATTTTATTTTACTATACATTTCAGTTTTCTTGAGACATTAATATTTTTTTTAGATAATAATGAAATAAACGGAATTTCCACCATTAAAAAATGATTTGATCTTAAAAGCTGCAAAAGAAGAAAATATACATAACAAGTCCCATTGTGGATAATGCGTCAAACTGGAAGATATCTTCCAGAGTTTCAAGAAATCGGAACAAAACTGAAGTTACTTTAGTTAGTATCTATGAAACGATTTGATCTGGATGCCTAGCATTATCTTTCCTTATATCTTGGTCATTCCATAAGCAATGAGTTTAATTGTTGAAATGGTTCCTGGAGTGGTTTGTTTTCTTAATTTCTGTTTGTATTATTAATTTTTACCTATTTTTATATTAAGCAAAATTTTTGATAACGTTTTATGATTAAATATAGGGACCAACCTTGCCCAAACCTCTGAAGGATGCAACAGATTTAGTCAGACTAGTTAAGCAAAATGTAGAGAAGGATTTAAAATATGTAGGAGATTGTATAACTTTAACAAGACGCAAATTGGAAGGAAAAGTACCACTAATTTGCTTTACTGGCCAATATATATATATATATATATATATATATATATATATATATATATATATATACACATATACATATACATATACATATATATATACATATATATATATACATATATATATATATATATATTTTTATTGAGCCTACTAATACTACAAATTTATAAAAAATACAGAAATAAGATAATTTTAATAGTAATTAATGAAGTATGATTTAATTTTTCTCTGACAGTTGTTACAAGTATTTGAAAATCATAGAAAGATTTCCTTAATGACGAATTATTTGAAAACTACTCATTTAAATATTTGAACGAAATTAGCAACAAAGTGAAACAAATATTAAAAGAAGAAAATATTCCTGAAGTACCAATGGTAGATAAACTAAATATCGCAATATATGTGCTATAATTTATTTCAGTTTAAGCTGTTAAAGAATGACGAATTTTAGATCGCTTTTCCTAAAGGTGCAACTATGAATTCCTTGGAAATGTTTGCAAAGTCTAAAACTTGTGAAGTATTGGGTTTAGAATTGGACTATCGATCCTATCCTAAGCAAGAAAAAGATTTGGTTCTGAAATTACTTTGTAAGGAAATTTGGATCCACGTGCGTTATATGCTTCTGAGGTTGTACAATTTCATACTGAATACTACTATATTTAAGACCATTAATACATGGCTGTTTTTTTTTTATCTCTATTGAACTAATCAAGATATCTATTTTTCCAGTAAGAGACAATCGATCGTGCTGGAGATCGATCTATGGTAATGAAGTTTGGTAAATCTCGATATATAGCAAATTTTGGACATGGTATTCTACTAGATATACCAATTACGTCAGTTGTATCTTTCAGTAAAGGAATTCATTCAGTGTAATTTATATTTTGTTATAATACATATTTTATAATAAATTACAATTTTTAACAAATTTCATATAAATGCAACAATCACAACTTATTATTCCAAAGTCTATTTTAATTAATTAGAGAGATTTATTGTATCTATATTAGTCCGTTTATGTAGATGTAGAAACTTAATATCAAAAGATTGTAAGTTCTAAATCGTTCAAAGTAATAAGTACTTCATGATTTTTCGAATATTTTCGCCGGCAATGATTTAATGGCATTAAATTTGCAAATTTTAATAAATTCGAAAGCTTGTCTGAAATATTATTCTGTACCGGTAATTTCGAAAATATTCGCGGGAATCGATTTGAACGGACGATTTTATGTACGTACGAATGAGCACACGACGCTTGAATATACAATACAATGAATCTACAATGAATATACAATATTACTTTAAAATACTAATGCTACGTAATTATTATTACTGTTACGAAGCTAAACAAGTAAATAATTAAATACTGTTTTTCGTGATTGAAATTTTAATGATATTGTTACGCGCGAAAATCGATCAGCTACGACGACTTCCGGCGACGCCTGTATGGCGCGTGTTCCAGCCAAGTCGATTCCACGCGCTCCCGATATCGAAGTTCGATACGTTTTCTTCCCGCAAAGGAAAATTCGCTTCGTTGACGAAACATATTTCGCTGAAAAATGCACGTTACTGCTGCGCAACTTTGAATAAATAAAAAAGAGTGACCCCGGCTCGTGATTTCAACATATCTTTATTTCGTTTCATTATTACACAATTATAATTTTCGCGTTTGAAAAGTTACATTCACGTGGAAATGTCTTCAAATTCCACTGTATAATGCAATAAACACGCGCAAAACAAACGAGTTGAAAATTCTCGTTGCAAGAACAAACAGTCGAAATCAGTTGCGATGTTCCTTTATTGATGTTCATCGGACACGATCGGTGTTTATTGAACGATACGTAATAGCGATACGTAAGATTCATTTAATCATAAATACAAAAAAATGAAAGAAAAGAAGAGACATAAAAACAGCAAGAAAACTGGAAAGTTCAAATTGAGATCGATTGAAAGAAGAACATAATTCTATTTTCTTCTTTCTGTTGTCACTCTTGTGCTCAAATGAGAGGACGTGTGAAATGAATTCGTAAGCGTAAATCGCAGAATCCCCGAGAAATAGCACGAAAGCGATGGACGTTCTCCGAGAGTCTACGTTTACCCAGGTTTCTCGGGTAGCCTACTTAAATACAACAGATATAATATATTTCACGTGATAACGTAAACAAGATGTTTTTATCTTTATACAAATATTTCTTAGTATAAACATCGTGCTCATTGGGCTAAGGACGGATTGTATAGATTCGGATTGATGGAGTCCTCTTTCTCTTATCTTCTTCTTCTTTCCATTGATTACATGGAATAATATAAATAAAAAGAAGAAAAATACGTTTCCCGATCGTCTTTTTTCAATCGATCAATCGCACACGGAAAAAAGATACGTTTAGTCGCAGCCGAAAAGCGAGGACTTACCTGATTTCGGTGGAGTGACGCTTTTTCGGAGAGCTTTCGTGGCAGCGGTGACTGCCGTTGGTTGGCTTCAGGCGTTGTCGCGCGTCCAGCGTGTAGAGCAACAGCGGACCTCGAGGTCGTCGTCATCGTCGATGTCGTCAATGTCGACGGCGAGGTCCTCAGGGCGCTTCTCCGGTTTAAATTTGAAATCGGCGGGGTCGGCGGGCACGAAATCGCGCGCCTGCGCGCTGCCGACGCTCGCGTCGTCATTTGTGCTCCTCCTGCCGTTGTGGCCAGGAATGATGGCTCCTGATTTCTTTGCCAGGAATTTCTTCCTGGCAGTCGGGGAAGGTAGTTCAAAATTGTTTATTTATATTATTTATATTATTTGTTATATTATATCATATAATAGTAATTATATTCTAAAATTTATAAAATATCATATATTATAATATATTATACAATATCTATTAGTCTATCTGTAATATCTACCTATTAATTAATCAAGATCAAATTATATTATAATATAATTATAAGATTATAATTCCTGCGACTGTCGCAAGCAAGGATAAGGGCGCACCAAGGAGCGCTTCAGGAATGGTGGGTGGAACTTCAAGAAAACGGCACGAGCAGCGGAAGAATCGCCGAAGCCATCCTGGCCAACTGGGATGGAGAACGGGACGGGAAGGCTGACCTATAGGGTCATCCAGATACGCACACGGATGTTTCGGTGAGTATCTGAAACGAATCAACGCTGAAGAAACCACAGAATGCGGCGCAGAGACGGATGCACTGGAAGAATGCACGGCCTTTGACGCGCAATGGAGCGCTTTCAAAGCCGTGATTGGAACGGACATTTCACCTGCGGCAGTAGTGAGAGCACTACTATCAGGCGGAAATGAACAGAGAGTGGTCACCTTCTTCTGCGAAGAAGTGATTGCTTCTGCAAAGAAGCAGAGCAAAGAGCCCGGGAGAGGAACGACCCGGCAAGACAGGAGAAACAGTGCCGCAGAGCAAGGCCCGGTCGCCATATCAGTGGTAACGCAGCTTAAGAGTTTTGTTAATGATGGATTCTTAGAAATGGAAGATGAAGATGAAGATGCGAGCATCTGGAATCATGCCACTAGACGCAGCGAACTGCAGTTTGTGCAGAAAATGGCTGCGGAGTGCAGTCCACAGTAGCAAGAGTCTTATTAAAGGGGGCTTACTTACTTCTAGAAGTAATCAGGCGCGGAGGTGAGGATTATGTAGCGTGGGCAAAATTATACGTTTGCGAGAAAATTTAACAACTTGAGAGATTTGAAAGAGTTTTGAAAATGAAAAATCATGCGAAGGCACTTGCATTAATTAATAGAAGTATAACACAAGGTCAACGCATATATGTAAAAAAGGCTAATACATCAAAGAAGGCAGAAAATGGCAGAAATTAGAAAATGCGTGTTTGAATTTAAAGGTCCCGTGAGAAAAACGACGCTAATCGACGCTCGAGTTGGTTCGTGTGCAGAAACAAACGAATACAAGCATGACGCAATACGCGAACGATCTTTCTCATTGATTTATTGACCCAGAACACGACGACAATGTCATCTGATGAAGAGCCGCCAAGATTTACCTGCCCTTAATGTCTCTACGGAACAAGTCGTCGCGACAAGTACACTCGCCATGAGACCATTCGTCGCGAGGAAAAACCGTTTCATTGTTACATCTGTTTCTGCCTTCTGGGAAACGCCAAGATCTTTTACTCGCAAGATGGATGTTTTATTCAGAAAGCCGAAATGTGCGAAAGACGTACGAAGTTTTTTAGGTTCAACTGGATATTTTAACTGGATATTCAATTATTGCGAGACCTCTATCGAATTTGTTGTTGCGAAAGACTGTCGAATTCAAGTTCGAGTCGCAAGAGCAGAAGCGTTTGAAAGACTGAAAATTATTCTAAGTAGTAAGCCGGTTCTGAAATTGTATCGAACAGGCGCGATACAACTGAGTTACATACAGATGCGTGTAGTGTGGATCATGGGCAATTTTGTTACAACGTGATAATGAAGATGGTATTTTCCATTACGCGAGCGGAAAGACTACACTGGCCGAAGAAAAATATTCAAACTATGAACTTGAGGTACTTGAGGTACTTGCAATCACAAATGCGCTAAAAATGATTCGCGTTTATTTGTTGGGTATTCCATTTAAGATCGTTGTCCGATTGTCAAGCATTCGAATTGACAATGCGTAAAAAAAATCTTTGCGTTCGTGTGGCAAGATGGGCCTCACTTCTAGAACAGTTTAATTATAAAATCGAGCATAGGCCTAGGAGAAATACGATTCATGTTGACGCGTTAAGCCGTAAGCCGTTGCCCACAATCATGCTAATAGAGGAAAGCGAAGAAAGTATTATCGTTAGATTTGAGAAAACCCAAGTGAAGGGCAAAGAGCTTAACGGGAAATTCGGGATAACATTGAACAACATGTACTAATAAACGGTTATGTTGTATACTAAAAAATGATATTCTATATAAAGAAGAGGGTGATGAAACGCTGGTGCTTGTGCCGAAGTCAACGCACATGCAAATACTTTGTCAGGCTCACGAGCGCGGTCATTTTGGCGATAATAAAACGGAAGCGATCGCGAGAAAAGATTTTTGGTTAGGTTTAAAGGGATGCGACCGAAAATTGAAAAGGTAGTGCTAAATTGCATTAATTGCATTCTTGCGGAAAGAAAACATGGCAAGCAGGAAGGTTTTTTGAATACGATTGATAAGGGAGACTTGCCGTTTGATACGTATCACGTTGATCATCTGGGACCGTTACCCTCGAGTAAGAAAAGTTATCGGCATATCTTTGTGATTGTTGATGCATTTATCAAATTTACATGGTTATAAGCCACAAAGTCTTCAGATCCTGCGGAGCTAATCGATCGATTAAAGAAGCAATCCTTTGCGTTTGGAAATCCTAGGCGAATTGTTTCGGATCGTGGTTCAGCGTTTACATCAACTGCTTTTGAAGTCTGTTGCAAGCACGAAAAAATACATGTGTTCTGATAACAACAGGTGTTCCGCGAGCGAATGGTCAGATTGAGAGAATAAACAGAACTCTTATACCGTTGCTGACGAAGTTATCCGCGCCAAAAGCAGAAGAATGGTACAAATATCTTGAGGTTGCGCAAAAATATTTGAATGCAACACTCGGTAGGAGTACTAACACCACTCCGTCTATTTATTGTTCGGAACGCATATTAAGATGCGTGAAAATGTGGAGATTCGACGGTTAATAGAGGACGAATGGACCACCATGTTTCAGGAAGAACGCGAGGAGATTCGAATAAAGGCAAGAGAAAAGATCGTTGAAGTACAAGCCGAAAACAGAAAACTATATGATAAGAAAAGAAAAGAAGCAACGCGATATGGTTGCAATTAAACGGACACAGACAGACAGGCAGGAAAACCCAGGACTGAAACTTTATCCGAAGTTTCTTGCACCCTACCGTGTGACAAGAGTACTACGAAACGATCGATATATAGTGCAAAAATTTGGTAAACACGAAGAACCCCATACGACTTATACAGCAGTGGATCAGCTGAAACCTTGGACTGATAACGGAGATGGAACTTTAAAAGTGACAGTGATTGCGAAAACATCTCAGGTCAGAATGTTAAATCGGAATGGCCGAATGTAGTATCGAAATTATCGTGTGCAGTTATATTTTTAGTTACTTTTACGTTTAATAGATGTTTGCTGTTTGCTGGAGATGCGTGAACGATAAAGTATGAATGTGATGTGAGAAGCACAGTGTTGGCATCGGGCGCTCCTCTTTTTGAAAACAGGAAAGTCGTGCGAGTGAAAAAATGGTTCAGCAGAGAGTCGGAAGAGAGCGTTGAATGAGTGTTCATTTGTGTTGTAAAAAAAAATTAATTGCGTCGTTCGAGTTTATTCGAATTATTGTTGTCTGTGTTGTCTATCTTGTGTTTATTATTTGTTGTTTTGTTTCCGTTTTCTTTGTTATTTAATATAATAGACATCGTTTAAATTATACCACTATATACTTAAACAAAGATTCATTTAAGTTAAAAACTACAAGGAGCACTATTTTTATACATTTTCCCATGTTTCATAGACCTTTATGTACATATAATGTACATATATATTAATGTACATATTATTAATATAATGTAAATATTAATTAATGTACAAATTGATGTGCGTATAATCATCCACCAATTTACTTATATTATATATGTATTTCTTACAGTGCAAGATAGATTAATATCTCATGATTTCGTCTTTCAGATACAAACTTCTTTCGGCAAGTCCAAAAAGACAAGTATAAAAAATAGAAAAGTCGATTTCATTATTTCTTTTACGTATAATGCAAAGGAAGCGAATGAAGAGCCGATCATCGATTGCCTTGCTGTTAATATCCTAAAGTAATTTCTAATTTTTCTGATTGATTTTATTCCGTTCCTGTTCTGCTCTCATCTATTATATGAACGTTTCAAAAGTGTAAATCGAATAATTTCCATCAGATTGTTGATGATTTTGCAAAACTGATTTTGTGTAAATTCATTCTATAGCTTGTGATTAATTTTGATCCTGGTAAAAAATGGTATTGTAATATCTCAGATAACTAGTATTGCGTTAGCTAACTGGTATTATGTTACAAAATACGAAATTATTTAATTTTTTTGATGAAATGTAAGAAATTATACCAAAATTATACCAAATGTAGTACATTTTATTCAAGTCGAGATTATGTAGATTCGCGGCATATATATATATATATATATATATATATATATTAAAGTAAACAGAACGTATAATAAAGCAATCAGTATCTGATTGATGTGACTAAATTAACAAGCGGACAACTATGCTCATGAGTGACGTAGACAATACCAAAAGATGTTTAGAAATCACCAAAACTAGCAAAAGGATAGGACACAGAATCTCTCAGAAAATTTCTCCAAAATTTGCATTGTGAGATATATCTTGCAAAATGAATCGAGCATTGTTAAATTTGAATCGTTATCAAGACAAAATATGCCGAATGAAGAAGGAGTAACAAAAGTAGCAAAAATTTTTTTCTCGAAAATTGCAAAAATTTAATCGTCTCGCCGAAGAGAAGTTTTTTATCACTCAACAATTATTTTTCATCGTGATTAGATCAATCATTTTTTTCATATCGGACAATATTTGTAAAAATATCTCTCTGATACTTCCAAGCTTTTATAAAATCGAGTTTGCAGGATTCATTCGGATTCTGAGATTACCCACTAAAATAAATAAATAATCGTCATATCCAATTCATATCTAATCGTGTTGTTAAAAAACATATTTCAATCAATTTTCTAATATCTTTAAATAGATGTAGATAATCAAATGTATAATGAATTTTCCATTCCAATCGTTGTTTTAAATTGTTACTCTCCATTGATGAAGTATCGTTACGTACAATTCAATAAATAACTCTCGGAGCAGATGTGACAACACTGTCCATATTTTTTTTTTTTTGAATTCTCATTGACTAATTCTAGTCTATGTTCTCATTAGTGCTGCGGAGCAAAAGCTGCTCAAATCAACAGGATATGATACGAAAATGGTAAGGGAATCCTAAAATCATTATTATTATATGTAGGTCTATTCATACATACATTTCGTCTGAGCCTATGCATGCCTATACAGCCACGTGCACATTACTACAAACTCGAATGCTATGACATTGAGGTTAATTGTGATATTTCAGATTTGTAATGTGTGTGTGTTTTGTAACATGAATTTTGACAATGGCCAAAATAGTGAATTTGGTAATGTTCAAGAAACTTACGATTGGATCGAATGCGAATCCATACATTTCCCAGGGAAGATATATTTTTTCAATTTAAGAACACGTGAGACGTGGTCCAGACCAGTGCCAAAAGATGTGCAGCTTCAACGTTACATACATTACAACAAAAAATCGGTAAGAAATTCTTTTTAAGAAGGTATTAAAGATCTATTAATTATTATCTACGAATGAATTATTTCTCTCACTTAAATAAAATCAATTAAACGTAACTGTCATGCAGAAACATATAGGTTAATTTTGTTTGTAAATTTATTAAACGAACGTATTGACGAATCGTATATCAAGGAATATTAAAACTTCAGTCATTTGAACAATTATTATAATAATAGTAAAACAAGAATATATTTCTACAGAAAATATACAATAATAATTTCGCATCTGACGTAGACAACTCAATAATGATATTATATGAATTAAAAGAAAATTATCAATAAGAAACACGTTGTAACAAAAAAAGTCAAAAAATAAAAAATATAAAAAAGGAACTTGCGAAAATTCTGAGATTCTTACGTGTTCGTCCTACGAACCTACTGCTATAAACTATATTCCAATATATACACAATGAATATTTTGATAATATTATGAACTGCATTTCCAAAGACTTCCACATAAAAAATAATTATTCAAAGTAACAGAATTTCTGCTTTAAAGGAAAAGAGATTTACAACCATTTCGATAAGTCAATTGTACTAAATTCTCATAAGTTATCTGCGCTTCAAAATAAAATTATAGTTACAAAAAAAAAAAAAACAAACTCTGAATAAAAATGATTCAAAAAAGTTCATATTCTCTACTCTAAATGTGAAAAATATAACTTCCAGTTGCATGCTAAAGGACAAACCGCAAAAAAGAGGAAAAAGTCAAAATGTAAAGAAACGTAAAGAAATGCAACTGAAAGAATCGAAACTGAAACCATCAACGAAATTATTTGTAACACGTATGGTACAAAGCGATTAATTATGATTCCGTCGAACCAAAACTTCCGCCTGGAGTAAAAATTACGAAACGTGCTATAAACGTGCTTCCGAATAATTTCTAAATTCCTAATGCAAATTTGCACATTATAATCTGAGTGAATCAGACTCAAGTAGTACTTCTTGCAGCTGTAATAGCTGTTCGATGCCATCTAATGCAAATAGCACGTCTACTTCGAACAGACTTCTCCAAGAAAGAATAAACACCAAATACATGTAAAAATATGTATTTTTTATACATTACGACTTATAAAAAAATTCTATATATTTTCTATACAAAAATTTGACAAATCATGATCAATACTGGAGATTATAACAATTAAGAACAAGTATATAAAGTAATATAATTTTTTATGTATGGAGTAGAATATTATTTAATAAATCTAATTTTACATAATTGTAAAATTCTAAAATTATTTAATTTCCTTTTAATTTATATCAAAAAAATCAGTTATTTCTTAATAAAATCATGAATTTGAACTACAAATTTGAAAATATACGCCATTTTTAATTGGATTGCGATTATTTACAGTCTTAACAAACATATATGAGTATATAGTACAGGCATCATGAAGTTATAATTTTACCGATTAAATACGCGATTGCACACTATCACATATATAAATCAAATAAAATAACATTTTGTGACTTGTAATTTTTTGCAATATCTAAATGCTTAAATAAATATTATGACTATCCTATTGATTACATCTGTCTTGCAGGAATTCATTCGGTCTCAAAGCAAATGAATTTTGTGCTTATTCTCATTCTTTTATCCGGTCTTGTAATTTTTTTATTCGTCGAGATACTTTTTCTTTATATTGTTCTATAATTAATTTATTATTTTTAAAATGTTCCTTTAACGTTTCATATTCAGGTGTAATTATCTCAAGTTTCATTTTATATTCAGATAATATATCGCATTTATTTTTTAAAATAGTCGTGATTTCTTCGATATGCGAATTCTTTTGCTCAATCGCTCGATTCACTTCATTACAAGCCTGTGTAACTTGTTCAAGTTCTGAATTTATTTTTTCTACATTTTGACTGGTTCTTTTTATTTCAATCGAATTCGCTTCTACGATATTTTTCAATTGTTTTTCATTTGCTTCGAGTCCCTCAATCGTATCATTCAATTCCAAATTTTTGATTTTATAAGACTCTATGGTTTGAACTAGATTGTCTATTTTCTTCTCGTATATTTCTTTTTCTGAATTAAATTTTGACTGCTACTCAATTTCTTTGTTTTTAAATATTTCCTGTACTTTTTTTTCTTTTTCTTGAGATGAATCTTGTTCACTTATGTCATCTCTAGAAGCAATACGACTAATTCTACTAATTCTGCGCCTCGTTCTAATAATTGATTAATGCGATCTTTTTCTTGCAATTTTTCTTCCATTTCTTCAACTTTTGCATATTGATTTTCGCTCTTTGTTTTCTGAAATAACAAGTCCATGCAATTACAATTCATATAAGATGAGAAATATTAAAAATTTGATATTACAATAATTCAACAAACCTGTAATTCTTCTCGAGGTATAGCTATTTGCTTTGCAGAGCGTTTCAAAAGTGCTGCATCAGACAGACACGACTTTATTAATTTGTGGTTTGTTTTTCACATTTTTCGCCCGGGAGGCAAAACTAAAATTAATTATACAAATTTCATAAATTTAGATTGGTATTGATATCAATATATACGGTACTGATTTAAAAATATTTATCAACTAACGATAAAGTGCATTGAGTTTCTTTCAAAGCAACAGGATTTACATATTATTGCTCAGCATAGCATTACCACCCAGTGAATTTTTAAGCAATCTTGTTAACTTGCTATCACGAAAATTAACATATTTTTGACTGTCTTTGGATTCATTTAATCGCTTTACAACTAAACTCAGTGTGGATAAAGATAAATTTATATGCCTTCCTTCTTTAAACCTGTCTTCAGTAGCTTCCGTTTGTTTTATTCGATTAAAACCAGCAAGATCCATTAAATTTATTTGGGATATTTGAACTGCGCTGTCTGCGCGGTCTCTCCCAACTTCTCTGCTTTCAATTTTCTTAATAGAAAATTTATATTAGAATGTTATATTTACATATAATATGAAATGTATAGTAAAATGTAATTTGAACATACAGTTATAAATATCGTGTGGCTCCTGTGTTTCTTCATATTTTTTACTTGCTTTTTTCATTATCGATAGCACATTCTCCGGATAGTTTGTAATTTCTTCTTTACACTGTAAAGTGATATGCCCGTAGTTATCTTCTTGTAACTTTAAATCAGTCCCACTTTTATTCAAAAGATATCATTCACTTTTTCATTGTAAATTTCCAAATAGGATACTCTATAAAAAATAAGTCATTTTTATGTATATATGACTATAATGAATGTTCTATTAACAAAAATATACATGTATGAACCTTAATAAAAATTCACGTTCATTAGTATTAGCAATAGCGTGAAACATATGTTCTACAGCAAATTGTATAATTCCTACTTCTTCTGCATTGCCCATCATAGTATATGTTTTTCCAGAACTTGTTTGGCCATAGGAAAACCCTGTTCCATTAAAGCCATTTAGAGTGGCATTAACAATTGGTTTTACAATTTCAAATACATCCAAATTGGATGCATTCATGTCAAAAATATCATCTACAAACATTAAAAATACTCAAAATATCGACAATGATTTTCACAATGAATTTCAAACAGACGTCGTTGTTACAACGAATATAATAAGCAATATGTGCATACCAAAATAAAATCTGGCACGCTGCTTTAGCTCTTTATTGGTAGAAAGAATGGATTCGTTTTGAACTATCCATTGTAAATTATCATCTTTTTCCACCTTAATAATTACCTTTATAATGTCTGACATTTTTATCAATTTTTTGTCAGAAGTTACTGAATAATCTTAGCTTATTTTTCAATTAATTTACTTTACTCGCTCACAGATTTCCTTCAACGCTTCTAACTGCCATGTGGAAAAATGACCTTGTTACCGTTCGTTTGTAATTAAATTTTCTACAATCTGATTGATTCATTAAGGCATGGTACTGTCAATAATAAGATAAGTAACTAGATACAAGTAAAATCTTTTTCGCATAAATGCGATATTTGTACTTGGGTGAAAATATAGATTAGTAATATTTTACATCTAGGATATTCTAAAAATATTTAAGATTTAAATTACAATACATTTTTTAATTATTTCGTTCGGATAATGAAACTGTAATAAAATTGTTTTTTAACATTATCCATAACTTTGAATGAATCGAATCGGAAATGTGATCATTGTAAACGTAGGCAAAGGCATTAACGGAATTTTTGAATTGTAGCCAATCACGTCATAGTTGTTTAATTTTGAATGAAAGATCTTCGGCACATTGCAAAATTCAAATTATAGTCAGAAATAGTGAACTTTCCATGATACTGTGATTTTAAAATTGGAAGTGACAAATCAGCAAGTGAAAGTGGTAAATAAATTTTTACAATTCCTGATAATTACTGTAAGTATTGTCGATATTTATAGTTACTTTTTAAAATATTTCTACCGTTGTTTTCTTATAATATTTTTCATACTAAAATTGATACTTCTCTGCTTCAATTAATATCTCATATTTTACTTAGTGTCTTGGATTGTTTGAGAAATTTTATATAAAAGGTTATAATTATTAATTTTTCAACAATTTATTACATATTTATGTATATGCGTATATATTTATGTATATGCGTATATATTTCTACAAAAATGAACATTATTTAACGTATCATATAATCGCATATATAATCACACATATATATATAAAAAAAACATTATTTTTCATGACTAGCATTATATAAGCTCCTATTTTGATATAATTTGTCAGTCCAAAAATTTTGTTTAAAATTATATTAAATTTGAACAGTGGTAACACTTGTATTTTTAAATATATTTCAAACCGATCATTAGGCATTGTGAATTAATAACAAAATGATTTATAACGTCGAATTCATGATTGTTGAAAAAATCTTTGTTCTTTATAAATAATTACTAAAATGTGTAGGCACGATAAAATATTCTATTTGTTCCTAAATTTTATATCTTTGGAATTTCATGTGCGTGACAACGCCCCTTGAAATTTTTTTTCGATCCATGGCCATTTGATATTAAATGAATAATGGTAGTCAATCGCCAACTGCCAGTCAAAATAATTTCGGGGATAATTTAGTTGGTTAAAAAGTACTTTGAAAAACAATAAAGCAAATAAAAACAATAAATAAATAAGCTTTAATATTAAAACACGGATAAAGCTCTTTGTGATATATACAGATGCACATAGATGGATGCACAATATAAAATGGAATAGCTTCAGATACTAACTTCTTGCATCGGAATCTGAAGACACAAACGAGATATATGTGTTTATACCTCGTCTGTGCTGAAGGTATACAATTGACAACGCTATAACGGATATCATTTTCTTGAACCAATTTGTAACATTTTGTTTGACATAATTCTCCAATACACCGTTGTTGAAGCGTAGAGGATGCTAAAAGCTGATGACTCTTTTCCTGGTCTGTATTTCCTGAGACCCTGAGACACGAAATCCATTTGATGTCCAGTTTGTGTTAATTAATCAATTAGATATATCTCTTTAATTACATATTTGTGGCGAGGTCTATTCATATACCTCGTCTGTGCTCTAGCGAATTTACAACTTCATCATCATTTTACTTGATGCAGTTCCTAATTCACTGTTCTTTAAGCGTAGAGTACGTTCCTTTACGTTGATATATTTTAGAGCGAGATACATTAGACACAAAGTTCCATAAAATACAAAGTTTATTCATATGTACCGCTTCTGTGATTGAGATCAATTTAAAAAATTTGTAATGGTAAATTATTACAAACCGAAACAAGACAATCTTAAGAAATATTATGGAATCTTGAATTCCATTATGACAAGCTTATCTTTGATGTATTACTCAAACATATGATTATTAATTTAGCTTTGCAGCAAGTATCTTTTCTTGCTCATTAACATTTTTTAGTTAAAGTTATTTCGAAACGATCAATCTCAGAGTCGATAAATGCGTTGATTTACCTTACCGACTTGCGAGTTTACCGACCTTGTTTGAAACGGTGAGTAGAGCGAGCGTATGTGTCCTAACAGATAACTGGTCGAATCCAAGTCCGCGAGAATACTTGATTCAAATACACAAAAACAATCCTTTTTGACATTCTGGAAATTTCGTTAGTGTTTACTTGGATCGCTCATTGTTCTTTCGTGATTCCTTCGTGATTCCTTCCTTCCAAATGTAATTTTCGAAAGTGAAGATGCACGACACCCTTACGTTATCAGAAATTACTTTTATACTTCCGATCTTAGGAATTATAATCATTCTTAGTCCCGTCTTTTTTATTATTGTATTCATTTACATTATCCTTCGACTGTATTTGATATATTCCATTATTTTGTATTATCTCCCCTCCCAACCACCTCGAAGGTTCTATGCTCCAATAGAATTTAAATTGTGGTAATCTGACCAGTCTTTTTTATTCGGAAAAATGCAAATATGTATGAAGGTAAGTAATTTATTTTCATTATTGGCTTTCAATTATAGTAAACGTGCAGTCAGAAAAATTATATTTACAAAAGTAAAGGTAATACAATTATAAAATATAATCAAGGTTATCTTATATTTGAATTTATTTCTTATTATTTCCAAGATTTCTTGGTAAAATTACAAATAGTACAGATATTTAAGTTTCCATTTAAATGTAGCCATCTATTGTACTGTTTAATTATATTCTGATTTAATTATAGTTTATAGTATTTATACACATAATAAATATATACAGTTTGATATTATTTTGTCACAGCTGCTTATTTGACCATCTACAGTTATTTATTTCTAACATTTTCTTTCGATACATCTAATTTTGACAATCTTTTTTTTCATAATTACTTACAAATACTTATTCAAGACTGAGACTCAAGTTCAAGAATTTCTGGTAAACAATGTTTGTAATGGTAAATTTGTTAAGTTTCAGAGTTTCCAATGGTATCATGGTGAGTCGTGTTTTTCATTATTTTTATTCATCTTAAATTATACAATGCAAACAGCTGTTAAAATATTATTTCCTGAACTAAAAAATAATGTAATCAATATAGTGACTGAATAGATTAAATGGACCAACAATGATGACTTAGAATTAGGGAAGAACAAGAAATTCATTACGTTCGAAATTATTTGAGTCATTTTTTAATGAAACCTACTTTTTCATTTACAGAATCTTGTTCGTATATGTTCTCAATGAATAGATTCTATCAATACATCTTACTTCTAAGTTTAAATCTAGAAAGAATGAAAAGACGAATCTTCGATTTTTCTTCCGTAATTATAACATTACAACAGAGACGTAAGTACATAGCGAAGATAATTATTAAACATAAGAAAGCCATCTCCGACTTCGATTTTTTAACATGTTTTCAAGGTCGTTATTATCGTAAAAAGCTTACTTAAACAATATATAATACTTATATTATGGAGATATACATCCCCTTGCATCTTTAGTCAAGAAAAAATTTATTCCAATTCAAAGGCATTTCTAGAAAAATTAGAATTAGATTTGGGTAAAGTTATATTCATTTCTGGGAAGGAATGCCCGTTTTTAGTTCGTAATATGTATTACTGTGTACGATAATATTTTTATAACATCTAACATCGTGTATATAATATCAGTATGCAAAATAATAACTTTACAAGCCTCTGTACAGTTTTATTTTTTTCATTTTGTTTATTCATTTACATATATACTTATAGAATATATGCATACCTGGCAATAATTTTGAAAAAATCATTCAGTAGTTTGTCAAAATCGTATGTTCTTCCAAATATAAATTTTACAAAGTAGTGATTAAAATGATAATTTTTATGTTCATAGGTATAGAAATCTTTCAGCAGGTATGTTGTCATAATTATTCGATATTTTGTATATGAACTTGTGTCTGGGTCAAAAATTCGCGAAATGATTTACAACACGATGCTCACATATATTTTTATTTATTCTTTAATAATTAATTATCGAGAATGATGTTTATTAAACGAAGACAAAATGAGAAACGAAGAAAATATATTTGAACTGCATGAATTCTACTAATAACTACTAATAATTCCAATGTTAAATTAAATATGTATTTACATTGTTTTTACAGAATGTTATAAGAAATCTAATGTGAATTTACTTTTGACGTAACAATTACACGAGTGTTTTCCAATGGCCAATATTTGTACTATTTTACTACATGTATGTATCTGTGTATGTATATGCGCAGGAGAGGAGATTCTCGCTCCCTTTGGCAAATATTTCTTTTTCCATATCTGTTTTATAAGGATATAATCCCCAAAATAATTCAAAAAATGATGAAATTTCTGTAGTGATGTAGAATGTACTGGAGTGTATGAAGAAAAAAGGTGTCCGAACTTTACATTCATGCAAAAATCACACGTACACGTATATATTACATAATTGCTTAGATGTATCTAAATGTATCAGATGTTTATGCATGATAAATATTCGAAAAGTGTGCGTAAATCTATGCACAAAGAATATGCATGTATGCATGAGAAATATGTAACGAGAGATGAACAACCTTAGATACTAAGAAAAAAATTCGCAGTCATTCTGGAACATTATAATTTCAATTGCAATAAATTACAAGCATTTTTACGACATTTAATATTGTCAATTGACAACGTTTATTCGTGAAAATTAATTTATTTGCGGTGTTCGTCATACGATGTTACAAATCCGTATTTAAATTTACTCCAGTATATTAATATAAAAATCACAATAATAAAAAACCTTTTGTAAATTCGTTTTTCAAAATATTTGAAATTTTTATTACTGTCGTTAGTCCAGTATTTTTTTCCTAAAATCTTAGTTATTTTTTTTAAATTTCTTTCCTGAAATCACCAGGAATTTTTTAAATAATTTATACAGTTTACGTGTACGTCTCAAACGAATCGGTTGATGTGATATTTCTATCGTAGACGCCTGAGTGATTAAATGAGTCTTTTTAAACGTTACATTTTATTGAAAATCATCTTGTGCAGTCTTGATTGCTGATACAAATAGAAAGATTGAAACGAAGTTTAACTTTATTGAAATAAATAATTATGCTGAAATTCTAGATCTATTCAATTTACCATTTATGAAAAAAGTTCATTGACATTCTATTTAAGTAAGATTCTTTGATTATCTCAAGTTCTGGTGATAAAGGGCTATTTTTTAAAATTTTATAGAACGAAATTGAAATTCACATGCTGTTAACTTATCGACTGAAAATGAAAATAATATTTTTTCCGCACTTCTGTATAAGCCATGCATCAAGCACATCAGAAAGTTATTTTCGTAAAATAATAATTTCTTTTACGAGTACGGACAACGGCACTTTTTCCTTTTCACTATCAGCTAAAGCATTACCATCAAATGTTTACGGGACGCATCATTTCGATGCATTTCGAATTTTAATTACAAGGAAAATTACAGAAACAGTTTACATTTTTTCCCTGCCATTTATATTTACTGACTTTCATCCGTTTAATGAAAATATATCCAAATTCATTTTCTTCTAAGCCTTCCAATCCTGAGATTCTTTATGTCGTATATTCGTCTTTATGAATATGTATCAATTTGATGGGACAAGTTTATAAAAAAGAGTCAGTCCTATTGTGACCTGATATAAATAGATGAAACTGATGAAAATATTTCGATAGACGGGCAACTATTGCCTGCGAAAGTTCGATGCAGAGAATTCATAATATGTTGCAGATGCGTAAAGTTTCAGTTAGTAGTAGACGTAAAATTAAAATATCACAGACGATGTATATGAATAGACATTGCATCTTACTTAGAGAGACTTTCGTAGCAATAAATGACAAGACATAAACATATATAGAGGGTGATAAAAATAGGTAGTAATAACTTCCACTGTAGTTAGTATTTCTCAAAGAAATTCTGAAACAAAGAAGTTCTAATAAACATGAGTCGAAAAATTAATATTCATAAAGCTATGAACAATTTTTTAATTTAGTATTAGTTTTAACGGCCGACTTTCTCGCTTTGGGAGTATTTATATCATATTGTTTGGAAACAACGTCAAATTAGCTCAGTCTCCTGTTTCTGGAGGAAGTCCTCCATTTATTTTTAGATGTTTAACACCTTCGTATTCGTAAGAATTTCGTATCATTTCGAAAATTTCAGGACGTATTCTAACAACTTGAGTCGCATTCCTTTTTTCCGATGTTCGTCTATATCATCAATCGCTGAATAGTACACGGTGTTCTTAAACTAAGGAACTGCGCGACTAAAAGATGGCGCAACGGTGTCTACTTCGGAGTTCTTGATGAAAAAGAAGTTAGCGAGCGATGGTGTTAGATTTTATCATTTACCGATCGTCGTACTACCTGGATCGTTCTTTATTCGTTTTAGATACATATTTTTAAACAAGAGTAGCTGTTATACATGCATATATATTTTCTAATCTAAATTTTGATACAGCGAAAGATATGATCGTTTAATGGTAAAACTTTGAAAGATACAAATTGTTGACAGCGTTTATGGAATTTTATAATTTTACGAAGATAATTTTAAAAACTATTTCAATTGTTAAACCTTATAAGGAGTGTTATACATCTAAATTGAATACTTCATGTGTTCTTGCATATTATTTTCATGTATTTCTGCAACTCCCAAATTTTCATAAACTACAAACATCTACAGTCTAATTGTTAGTATTAATATAAATATAAATATAATAAATATAGCCAATTTTACAAATTATGAATCAAGTTACTCGATTTAATGTGAAATTGTAAAACTGTAAGACAACAATTTATTATAATATACAATTTCCGTTTAATAAGTTACTAATATTATTAATAGTCACTAATATTATGGGTGACGTGGGGTGACGTGTCTATTAACGACACAGCTAACAGCATGAAACAGGAACAGAGCGTGCAGCAAAAAAAAAAAAAAAGAAAAAGAAAAAATATGCGAGCGAAGAGAAACTGCACTTTGAACAATCATTCTTCGTAGGAATTTCGATTTTTGTCTCTTTGTTTCTTCTAGATATTTCATGTCCAATTATCAGACGATATAACGATATAATGATATTACGTGCAATTTCAATGTTATTACGACAGCGGCGTGGTAATTTTGAACTACCCTCCGCCGGAGCTCTTCACGTGCCCCTATTGATACGCGGGAAATTCGATCGTCACGATGAAAGGGAGTGGTGGGGGTCTACAAACTACATGGCAGTTTGGTTAAGCATCTAAAGCATCACCACCCCTCATCTTCCGTCAAGTAGGTCTGTTCGGAGTGCGACTTCACCGATTCGGAGCATTGCCCGTTCAAAGCGGTGAAGTTGCACTTCGAGAAGACCCACGCAGCAAAACAGTCGACGCTCCGGCTACAGAGGGTAGTTACTACGACAACGGCTGCAGGACAACGGACATCTCCCGCAAATGTACCACGCCGCGCCGCTGCATCGCCCGGGCTGCCGGAGCGCGCGAGCGACGTGACGAGAACACCGACTACCACGACGACTACACCCACGATTACGACAGCGACAACGACAACGACGAAGGGCAGGAGGCCAGGAGCGACCAAGACGACAGCAGCGAGGGGTCCCTCCAGCAGGAGGAGAACCAGAACCACAACGACAAGGACGTCGGCTATGACAACGACAACGGCAACGACCCCCACCAATGCGGGTGCAGTGAGAGCGACGACGCGGTGGAACATCTTTCCCGCCGACTCCACCGACCTTTAGAAGGACGAGCAGAGGTTCCCCCGCTAATACGACACCACCAATGACAGAAGGTCGCAGCAGCCACCCGGGGAGTTCACCGCGTGTGCGAATTTTCTTTCACGGGAAGAAAACGTATCGGATATCGGGAGCGCGTGGAATCGACTTGGCTGGAACACGCGCCATGCAGGCGTCGCCAGAAGTCGTCATAGTTGAACGATTTCCGCGAGTAAAAATATCATTAAAATTTCAATCACGAAAAAAAGTGTTTAATTATTTACTTGTTTAGCTTCGTAACAGTAATAATAATTACGTAGCATTAGTATTTTAAAGTAATATTGTATATTCATTCAAGCGTGTGCTCATTCGTACGTCCATAAAATCGTCCGTTCAAATCGATTCCCGCGAATATTTTCGAAATTACTGATACTGAATAATATTTAATCAGACAAGCTTTCGAATTTATTGAATTTTGCAAATTTAATGCCATTAAACCATTGCCGGCGAGAATATTCGAAAAATCATGAAGTACCTATTACTTTGAACGATTTAGAACTTACAATCTTTTGATATTAAATTTCTAAATCGTAAACGGACTAATATAGATACAATAAATCTCTCTAATTAATTAAAATAGACTTTGGAATAATAAGTTGTTGCATTTATATGAAATTTGTTAAAAATTGTAATTTATTATAAAATATGTATTATAACAAAATATAAGTTATACTGAATGAATTCCTTTACTGAAAGATACAACTGACGTAATTGGTATATCTGGTAGAATACCATGTCCAAAATTTGCTATATATCGAGATTTACCAAACTTCATTACCATAGATCGATCTCCAGCACGATCGATTGTCTCTTGCTGGAAAAATAGATATCTTGATTAGTTCAATAGAGATAAAAAAACAACAACCATGTTTTAATAGTCTTAAATATAGTAATATTCAGTATGACATTGTACAACCTCAGAAGCATATAACGCACGTGGATCCAAATTTCCTTACAAAGTAATTTCAGAACCAAATCTTTTTCTTGCTTAGGATAGGATCGATAGTCCAATTCTAAACCCAATACTTCACAAGTTTTAGACTTTGCAAACATTTCCAAGGAATTCATAGTTGCACCTTTAGGAAAAGCGATCTAAAATTCGTCATTCTTTAGCAGCTTAAACTGAAATAAATTATAGCACATATATTGCGATATTTAGTTTATCTACCATTGGTACTTCAGGAATATTTTCTTCTTTTAATATTTGTTTCACTTTGTTGCTAATTTCCTTCAAATATTTAAATGAGTAATTTTCAAATAATTCGTCATTAAGGAAATCTTTCTATGATTTTCAAATACTTGTAACAACTGTCAGAGAAAAATTAAATCATACTTCATTAATTACTATTAAAATTATCTTATTTCTGTATTTTTTATAAATTTGTAGTATTAGTAGGCTCAATAAAAATATATATGTACCTGTGCTCCAGTTTTTACTTGCATTACAATATATTCTATTATGACATTTGTAATCAGTTGTAAAAGTTTGTGAGAATCTCCTGGATATTTATATAACGAAGACGGAAGATATACGTCTGAAACGTTTCTTTCTGTCTTTGAAAAAAAATCTGTGCATCGCTGTCGTCGCTATCACTACATTTTTCAAAATTATTTTCACGTTTACCCATGCTTAATTGCAAAACAAAATTAGTTCGTAATTAATTAAAACTATCACGTAGTTATGTGGAATAATTATTACGTAATTATATGGAATAATTATTATTCGAAATCAAGCGCAATACGACGCAGCGTTATCATCTCCACTATTAACTTGCACACGTTATGCATATTACTGCCACAAAAACGTACACCACGAGCCTGACTCGTTATTCTGCGCGAGTGGGTTAAATATCCTTTTGTATGGGTTAAGTGATATTATTGTATGATTTTTGGTGGATGAGAATCTTCTTACGGTAGATGAGAATCTCCTACTCAATTGAGTTACACGGCATGCCATATATATTTTTAACAGTAACACATTTGAATTACATATAATTTAAAAAAAAAATATATATATATATATTTTTTAAATATATATATAGGTGTAATTCAAAAAGTAAATACACGAGATTAGACGCGGTTCTTTCAGATTGTTTCAGATCAGGTTAGTAAATCGTTAGTAAAGCGTTCATTTATCAGAACAGCGGATGCTTTGACGGATGCTCCTGCACGGATGACTTTCATGAACTAACAACGAAAAGCAAAGTCGTATTGCATTTTCATAGTTCAAAATCCATGGTATGCGAGAAGATTCTATGCATGATAGGTACACACACGTTTGTATCGAGATTAAACGTAGATGTTTTACGGCTTTTGATTTAAAGAAAATGTTCTTCTAAGAACTGTTATTTTATGTAACTTCGCCGCTTTGCTATTTATTAGACTACGTTTTTCTCGTTTGTCAATTTTTCTTGAAAATGTAGAAAACAATGATGCGTATAAGTAGACGGATACAGACTCGAGTGACAAGGATCCATTGATTTATTCGTAAAATGATATACGTTTGTATATATATTTATATAAACTTTATAATACATTTTTTATATACAAACAAACGTCTTTGAAAAGAGTTTATATATAAACTTTTTTATTTCTAAATTTATCCTTAGAATTGTTGATGATGATGTTCTTGTGGAAACAGACAGGAATTTTTTCCGATGTGGCAGGGGCGCGCACTGGTATCGCGCGAGAAGGCCTCGCTCCCACCAAGCCTGACGAACGAAGGCGGTTCACGATTGGTTGATTCGCGGGAGGACGACCTACCAATCATCTGATACCTTTGGTATGGCGCGTTATGACGGTTACCGGCTTTCGTACTGGTTCGGCTGCTGGCCCGTTGCTTAAATAAATAAATAAATAAATAAATATAAATATAAAT
The DNA here is from genome assembly GCA_032399595.1 of Tetragonula carbonaria. Taxonomy (NCBI): domain Eukaryota; kingdom Metazoa; phylum Arthropoda; class Insecta; order Hymenoptera; family Apidae; genus Tetragonula; species Tetragonula carbonaria. The sequence continues at coordinate 100,704 of JAUCRC010000043.1, forward strand.
ATATATATATATATATATGTACCTGTGCTCCAGCTTTTACTTGCATAAGTGCCTTTGTCATTGTCATCACTACCTGGACGATTGAAACTTACGGACCAACATTTGATTTTTAAAAGTCAAAAAACAGGCAAAGTGGAGCAAATTTCAGCGTCAGATGTGGAAATCGTAAATTATCAGAAATTCATTGGTACCTGGGGTTTTTGAATATTTCTCAAAAATGGAACTTTACACAGAATGGAACTTTCCGTGGATTTAAGGAAGGTGTAAGTAATAGTTTTCGATTAAAAGTCATTTTTTTTAACTGAAAGTTTCATAGCAAAATATTATTTTTAGGATCAGGAAAAAATTGCAAAAATCTTTGCACAAAGTTATAAAAAAGGTATGCAGAGAAAGAAGTTAGTTTAAAAGGTTGGAATTGGGGTACAGCTAGATTTAATGGTTCTGTATTGAGTTTTGATGTTGGTCGTCACACTGCTTTTGAAATTCCACTGTATAACCTATCTGATTGTAACGCTGGTAAAAACAAAGTCACATTGGAACCTCATCAGGTGATTATTGGAGATATAATGTGTTTAACATTAATAAAGTTCACTAACATAAAATTTTCACAAATTTTTCAGAACGATGATGCTCCTGCAAGTTTAATGGAAATGAGATTTCATATTGCTATCAGTAACAGTGCAGATCTAGATCCAGTAGAAGCGTTTCATCAACAAGTTATGGAAAAAGCACCTGTCATTAGTGTTGGTGGATATGCCATTGCAATATTTAAGGAGATTCAGTGTTTGACACTTTGGTATGTATTTGTATTTAAAGAATATATATTGTAAAAATATATTGATATAACTATCTCTTTCAGTGGTCGTTTTGATATAAAGATATTTCAATTATTTTTCCAATTACACGGTAAAACTTTTGATTATAAAATTCCAATGTCAACTTTTTTAAGTCTATTACTTTTACCACATAAAGATAACAGACAAATGTATTTTATGGTAAGTATTCTGAAAATTATTTTTATTTTCTACATTATTTGATTTATCACTATTTGATTTATCATTACCATTAATACTTTTTATTTAGGTTAGTTTAGATCCACCAATTAAACAGGGTCAAACTCGTTATCACTATTTAGTATTGTTCAATCAAGAAGAAGAGACTTGAATCGAATTACCTTTCTGAGTATTTATCAAAACGTTATAGTTTTAATATAGTAAAATATAGATATAGATATATTATTTACATAGATATAGATATATTATTTACATGTTTATCATTAAAGAAAAGAACTAAAAGAAATATATGAAGATAAATTACCAAAAGAATTAGCTGGGCCAACTTACGAAATTTTAGGAAAAGTAATCAAAGTTATTCTTAAGAGAAAACTTACTGGACCTGGAAATTTCATTAGGTAAGTATTTACATGGAAATATTTTAATATATCGTACGTTTCTTATTTCTAAGTTTCTAATTTTCAGCGATTCTTAGGACGCTTGCGATTAAATGTTCATTTAAAACAGTTGCAGGTTATTTATATCCTTTAGGACGAGGTTTCATTTATGTTCATAAACCACCAATTCACATACGTTTTGAAGAAGTTGCATCGGTAAATTTTGCCCGTGGTGGCGACTCTACCAGATCGTTTGATTTTGAAATCGAATTGACCAGTGGCGTTGTTCGTACATTCAGTAGTATTGAAAAAGAAGAATATGGAAAACTTTTCGATTTTATTACTTCTAAAAAATTACGGGTTAAGAGGCAAGAGTGTAAGTATAAGTCATTAATGTAATTATAATTTTCTAAGTAATTATATTAAAATGTTATTTATTTTCATAATAGGACAAACTGAATTATGACAATAACTTTGGAGACAACGATCAAGAAGATGCTCATTTGGCAAGAGTTAAAGCAGAAACAGAGGAAAATCAAAATTCTGAAGAAGAATCTACTGATGAAGATTTTCATCCTTATCAGGTGTAATTTTATCGGAATTCTGAAAAAACTGAATTTACATATTTAAATTCACATATTTTTCATACATATTATTTTAGGATGACAGCGATGTGGCAGAAGAATATGACAGTAATCCAAACAGTTCAGAAAGTGAAAATGAATCGGATGCTTCAGGAAAAAGTCAAAAGAAAGAGGAAAAAGAAAAGAAGGAAAGAAAGTCGAAATCCGCTAAAACCGTGGTAAGTATTTTACTTGGATTTTTTTTTCCTTTTCATATACCTACTGATATTTCTATAATTTATGAAAAGGAATTTATAGTACACGTAAGATAATTTATTAGGATATTTATAGTTTATTAACGTGTATTATCTCATTTAGTCAGAAAAACCTAGAAAACCTAGAATGAAAAAGAAAGAAAAGGATGCAAATAAACCTAAAGGACCACAAAGTGCGTTCATGGTGTGGTTAAACAGTAATCGAGAAAGAATTAGAGCAGAAAATGTTTGTGTCGCAGTTACAGAAATTGCAAAAAAAGGAGGTGAAATGTGGAGGGAATTAAAAGATAAATCTGTTGTGTATTCGTTCTTGTAAAAATTAATTTTTACCTGTTTTCATAATTATTTAACGATATACTAATTTTATAGGAATGGGAACAAAAAGCAGCAAAAGCCAAAAAGGAGTATATTGCGTCAATGAAAGAATACGAAGCTAATGGCGGCGCCGGAGGAGGAGGAGGTGATAAAGAGAAGAAAGAAAGAGGAGAGTAAAAAAGAATCTCCCAGTAAGCTTATGTCAGGAGGAAGCAAGTTGTAAGAGCAAAGAATATATCAGCGATGATGAAAGCAGCAGCGATGAAGATAATAGGGTACATTAATATATAATAAAAATTATATTTATATTATTATTAGCTGTATTATCTTGTTTAAATATTATATTACTTTTTTAAAATATTCCTATAGAAATCGAAAAGGTTGAAGATAGTGACGGAAATAAAGAAAAGAAAAAGGGAGACAAACGCAGTGCGGTAATTTCATTATGGCATTTATATTAAATTTATTAAATATTTTATAAAATATATCCTGGTACATATGATTTTATTATAGGAAGGTGATATAGAAGACAAAAGAGTAAAGAAAAGAAAAAAAGAAGAATCTGATGAAGGTAGTGATATCGAAAGTACTCCACCTTCTAGTGAGGACTGAATTTAAAGACAGTAAAGACTAATTATAATTTAATTATTTTTTAAATTACTACTTAATTTAATATCTGTATATAAATATATGTATCACTGAGTGTTTTAAAATCATTCAAATATGTTTATTATGCAAATGTTCCTATTTTATTTTCAATAAAACCTAATCGAGAAGTAATTTAACGTATCGGACATATAGCGAATAAACTAATAATGAAAGAAGATTATTGTCATCATCTGTTAACATTGTAAGGATCAATAATGTTACTGTAACAGCGTCATGTGACTTTCAACAGTTGGTGATGAAAATCAGTAACTAACAACGCGCTGGTGTTTTATAAACTCGTAAAATTTCATTAATAATATGCATGCATGCATTAGTGAATTACGCGAGAGAGTTGTAACGAAAGAGTTGCGTTCGAGAATCGAGTTTGAAACGCGTGGGAACATTATTTCAAAATTTGAAGTCATAAATTCACAGGAAAGTGAGAGATGTAATGTTTGTCAAAACGGAAGCGATTTGTTTTGCTCGAACACGCGAACGATCGAACGAGCTACATGACGTGTCGCTTTTATCATGTCAAAATTTCGACCGCACAACTCCCCTTCTCTCCACAGACATAGATATGATTGCTTCATCTCGAAAAGTCCCGGTTTGTAACGTTGACAGATTTATTTATCACTTTGGCGATTTTGATAACTTTAAAATAGCAAATCTGTTAATTACTTAATCTGATATAATCTGATAAAAATCCGCGAGAAACATTGGAAATTTTTATTTTTAAATTTCTTTTTTAAACTGATGCGGACATTAAAAAGTCGCAAGTTAAAAATTTTCTTTTTGCAAAGAAATTGTTCAGCGAAATTACAAACATTACGGTATTGATAGTCACTGGCAAGATTTGTTTATCTAGTTGTCATTCCACTTTCACCAAATTGTTGACGGTCAAATTGACAAATTAAGGCTCGGCAGTTAGGGGGGCTTTGTCGACGAAATTTACACGAAGAGAAATTTTCTAGAAGCAAACAATGAGAGAGGGAACGTAGCTTCTAGCTCCTTCGAGTACGAAAACACTTTTTTTCCTGAGCTCGTGAGTTGGGACTTGCCGAGAAGTTCTACGTTAGTATCGTTCATTAGTCAGTTTGTGTTCGTTCGAGCTTGACGTTTCGAGACACAACGAAGAATAATAATATTCGAACCAGTGATATTTGCAATTTAACAATATAACACACCAGGTACACTCTTTGTTTATGTATATTATTTTTTATATTGTATTATATAATGGTAATTATATTATAAAATTTATAAAATATTATATATTATAATATATAATATATTATATAATATCTATTAGTCTAGTATATTTATAATATCTGTCTACTAATTAATCTAGATTAAGATTATATTGTAATTTTATATAAAAATTATATTATAATATTATAGTATTAGTTACATAGTATTAGTTACATAGGAATTGTTAAATAACCGAACAAATGTTTACCCGTTCATAATTTAACCCGAAGCTTAATTTTTATTCCGAAATATTTATATTCCAAACAAAATAATATTTTAGCATTATATAATTTTTTGGACAAATTTTAATTTTTTAGCTATTCAATAATCAACGAAACTTCTTTATTTTTGCAGAACACGACGATAATATCGTCGGTTGCAGTGTCGCCCAGTCGGAACGGATCGGTACGTCGCGACACGTACACTTGGCACATGAAATCAATCATCGCGTGGAAAAACTGTTCCTTGAGCGGAGTGGACAACTGGTGCCTGAAGCGTCACCTGAACACAAACTTGAAACCGTTTGCGTGCGCTCTCTGCGAGTACAAAGCAGCGCGTGCTGATCGTCCAGTCACTCACGTACTCGATGACATGCACAACAGACGACAACGCCCAAGGTGACAACGCTCGTTCCTTGGCGAAGATGCAGCCCAATTGCAGATGCACCAGCTGCACGCTCATCTAGTCAGCAGCGCTAACGCTACTCGCCCGCGACCTCCGCCGCTCAAGCTGTACCACCGCCTACTAATCGCCATCGCCATCATCGCAACCACTACAGTAAGGATCCATTTTTATTTGCTTCGCATCGTTAAATTGCGAGGCGAAGTCAATAATTATATTCGTATTTTCGTAAATCAGAGAAACAAAGTACACACAGCGGATCATTGACTGAGCTTCGTATTAGAGAGAAATTAATGCTCCAATTATGTTTGTACGGTACGAGTAATTGGAGTTGATATTTCTTCCAGGCATGGTAGATTATAAGAATATTATGTTGTCAGATTTGACAAGATAGAATTATGATAAGATAAATAATTTGAATTAGTCGATTGAGCTTCCTTACTAGAGAAATTAATGTGTTGTGTTTATAGGGTGGAGTTGGAAAATTGGAACTTTTGAGAAAATTATTGTTGGATTTGACAAGATAGAACGATAGGATAAATAAAAATAATTGGAATTAGTGGAATATTGAAATTTAACAAAAATATTTAAAATGTTCTTTTCGAAGGAAACGAAGAATTCTCTAAAAATATTCCCGAAAATTATTCATGACACAGATGTCATTTACCACAACGCTTTATCATATCACGTAACACTTTGTTATATTTGCAATTTATATCTGCAACGTATACAACGTATAAATTCTTCGCCTCGTCCGATTCATTTCGTTTCAACTGGCTCGCGAACCGTGCCGGAACGACGCGAAAAAGCGATTTCGAATGATTTCGCCGCGACCCGCGGCACAACATTTTTTCTTCGCGCGTTGTTACCCAAATGCAGATCGAATGGTTTCTCTCCGGTGCTGTAAAACTCGCCGAGCCGCACCGCTGGTCTGTCTGTTTAGTTTGGCGGTTTACTCGCGACGTGCGAAAGCCGGGAAATTCATTGAAAACGATTCAATTGGAAGCCGATCGGACGCCATTAATCCCGCGTTACTTTTTCGGCTGCGTCCGATTTAAATCTTATAAACTTCGATTTCCTGTTTCTCTTGCCTCTTAGCTCTTCCCGCGAAATCGTTTCACTCGCAGATTTTGCTAGAAAAATATAGATCGACCACGATTAATTGCCAAAAACTGATCGAAGAGATTCGATCGATCGTCCAAAGAGGAAGAAAGTGGATTGATTTTTTGAGTTTGCCGCTGAATGGTTTCGAAAATTATTTACCGTGTTTCTGTGCGAATTTTCGTTAGTAATAACGTTCGTTCGGTTGCCGAGAAGTTCCCGAAATTTTCTTATCTCTATTTCTTTATTTGTGGCTCTCTGGTACACGATATGAGCATTTACTATATAGCATTTGGAACTATATACTATTTGTTCCAAAGAGTAAATGTAGTGCTAATTTCCGATGCCGACCACTTGATGCTTTTCCGTATCGTTGTGGCATATGACACCATTTGGTTGCTTCTGTCGATGCCAGTTTTTCCATTATTACGTGCTATTATCGGCAAGGACGATATTTTGTTTCGGAGGACGATCGCGATGAGTAGAATCCGAGCTTGTGAAGTGGTCACAATGGGTGCATGTTTTGTTGATAATATTCTAACATCGCGAACATCTCTCCATTTTAGCGTCACAATACCGTTGTCATCTTCTCGTTCTATCATTTCACCTCTCTTCAGTGGATACGACATTACAAAACTTGACATAAATTTTTTGTTGTACCGTACCGTAGTTCTAGCGACATGCGTCTTAAAATTTACAAATTTGACTGCTAATTCATAGCTCGTGTAAAAGTTGTCGACAAACAAAGTTCGTCCTTCGTTTAGTAATTTATGTGCAAGTTCAATGCAGACGTCTTTGGCTATGCGAATTTGCTTTCTTCCGCTGGTATGTTTCTTCCGCAGACCATGTGTTGACCCTTCGGTGGAGCACAGTTTGAATAATTTTATACCATACTCGTGCGATTTCGTTGGTACGTATTGCCTGAATATTAGTCGTGTCCTCTCCAAGGAACCATCATAGTCTCGTCGACTACAATATCTTGGCCTGGCGAAAAGACTTTTTGGTAACTGTCTGTCAATATGTTTACGAGTGGTAAAACCTTTTCAAGTCTGCTACTCTGTTCTATCGTTTCGTTATTTGCAAAATGCAAGTTTGCTAATAGTAATTCAAAACGATTACGGGACATCCTGCTGCGCGGAAATGAAAAATTGTAAATACGATCCCTGTTGACCAACATCTAACGAGCGGTGTCTGTATATATGCGTATTTCCCGAAGTAGATTCGACAATACGTGCTAGTTACAGCGATATTTCACACGAAGGTTTCACACTGATAATATGTTGAAATACTGTTTCAACAATGTTTCCCTTTAGCACTCGTATTTTTCTTTGTAAGTTCTACAATACTAACTAATTTTATAGATATTTCGTAGTTGCCAGTAATTCAATGAATTGCCCTTTTACGCCGATATTTTCGTGTAATATCGTGTTTTTCGTTGCAAATTCGGTAATTCTTTAAAATGTGAGTTACAACACTAATATCGAGTCGAAACAGTGATAATACATGAAATTTCACTCTTTCGAAGATGTTTTCTTGAAATATTCGTATTTTTCTTTCTAGATTCGATTTAAATCACGCTAATTTTATAGATATTTCGTAGATATTTCACGACGTGACACTGATAACACTTTGAATATCCTTGTTTAGAAAATGTATGCGTGTAACATTCGTATTATTCGTTGTAAATCTGACAAAACTATCTAATTACATATATATATATTGTAGTTCCCAACAATTCAATGAATTACTCCGTTTCGCCGATCGAGTATCGTTCCATATTGGTGTTTTTCGTTTTAAATTCGTCAAAACTAGCGAAATGCGTATGTATTTCATTGTATATCGTGACGAAACAGTGATAATATGTTAAATTTCACTTTTTCGACAGTATTTTCTTGAAATCGTGTTTTATTTTGTAGATTCGTAGAAACACGGTAATTTCATATATATTGCGTAGTATTACCAACCAATTCAATCAGTTACTCTGTTTCGCCAATGTTTTCGTGAAATATTCGTGTTTTTCATAGTAAATTCGGCAAAACTTGTAAAAGACATATGTATTCCGTTGCTATCGTGACGAAACCGTGATAATACGTTAAATTTCAATCTCTCGACTATGTACTCTTCAAATATTCGTATTTTTCGACGTAGATCGAGGTAAAATGTGATAATTTCATAGATATTTCGGTGATTTCACAACAGTGATAATAATTTGATTTTCTCCGTTTCGACTGTTTCGTGTAACTTTCTTGTTTTACGTTGTAAATTGGACAAAAGTGGAAAATTTCATAGGAAAATCGTAGATTTCACGACGTAACCGGGATGATATTTTGAATTACACTGTTTCGAACGTGTTTCCGTGCAACATTCGTATTTTTCGTTGCAAATTCGACAATACTCGCTAATTTTAGAGATATTACGTAATTCCAACGAATTTAAAGAATTACACTGTTTCGCCGATATTTTTCAGAATTATTCGTGTTTTTCGTTGTTAATTCGGCAAAATTTGCAAAAGGTACATGTATTCCATTGATATCGTGACGAAACAGTGATAATACGTAAAGTTTCACAGAAGTTTCCGACGAAGTTTTCATGAAATATTCGTATTTCTCGTTGTCCACCGATAAAACTTTCTAATCTTTCATAGGTATTACGGAGATTTCACGATGAAAGAGTAATAATATTATGAATTTCTCTGTTTCGGCCATCTTTTCATCTAACAATTGTACTTTACGTTGTAAGTTCGACAAAACTAGCCAATTTCATTAATATCTCGTAGTGCCAACCAATTCAATGAAGAATTACAGAGTTTCGCCGATATTTTCGTGACATATTCCTGTTTTTCGTTGTAAATTCGTCAAAACTTGGAAAAAGTATAGGTATTCCATTGATATCATTACGAAACCGTGACAATACTTTAAATTTCACACTTTGGACGGTGTTATCTGAAATAAACGTGTTTTTCGCTCTAGATTCGAAAGTTCCGAAGTATCCGAAGTTCATTAATACTTCGAATTCCTTTTCACTACGAAACGACGATATAACGACGATAATAATTTGAATTTCTCTGTTTCGACGATGTTCTCGTGTAAAATTCGTGTTTTTCGTGGTAAATTCGACAAAACTAGTAAAAGGCATAGGTATTCAATTAATATCGCGACGAAGGAGCGACAGTACAGAATCAGGAGTTGATTTCACTCTTTCGGCGATGATTCCTGGAAATATTCGTATTTTTCGTTAAAAATGCGACGAAACATGCTAATTTCATCGATATGTCGTAGATTTAAAGACGAAACAGAGATTACAAACTGAATATCACTGTTTCGACGATGTTTTCTTGTTACATTCGTAATTTTTCTTTGTAACATTGACTAACCTAGCTAATTCATAGATATTTCGTAGTTCCTCCAAAACAATGAATTACTTATCACTGTTTCGTATATGTAACATAAATATGTTTTCTAATAATATTCCTGTTTTTCATTGTAAATTCGTTGTAAACTTCTAAATAGGTGTAGGCATAGGTGTAGGTATTCCAATGATATAGAGACGAAACAGTGATAATACGTAAAATACCACTCTTTCCACCATGTTTTCTTGAAATACTTCACTTACTCTTCACTTACTTTTCGATGTATATTCTAAAAATAGTGCTAATCTCACATTATATATATATTTCGTAAATTTCACGACGAAACAGTGATTACAAGTTGAATTTTTCTGTTCCGAAGATGTTTTCGTGTTACGTTCGTATTTTTCTTTGTAAGTTCGACGATACTAGCTAATTTTGTTGATATTTCATAGTTGCCACAAATACTCCTGTTTGATGAATTACTCCTGTTTCGCCTAATAATTCGTTTTCCAACTAATTTCCTGTTTTTCTTTGTAAATTCTGTTAAACTTGCGAAAGGCATACGTATTCGAACGATATCGTGACGGAACAGTGATACTATTTTAAATATACTATTTCACACTTTCGACGACGTTTTCTTGAAATATTTGCATTTTTCGATGTAGAAACGGCAAAACATTCTAATTCCATATTTTCTTCGTAGATTACAAAACGAAAGAGTGACAGTAATTTGAATTTCTCTGTTTCGAAGAAGATTGCGCGTAACATTCGTGTTTTTCGTTGAAAGATCGACCAAACTGCCTAATTTCATAGATATTTCGTTGTTCCTTCCTAAATCAATTAATTATATCCTTTCGTCGAAATTTTCGTGAAATTTTTGTAATTTTGCGCTGTAAAATCTATCAAACATGTAAGAAGAGGCATTGGTATTCAATTGATATCGTGACGAAACAGTAGCAATTCGATAAATTTCACACTTTCGAATTTCAAGCTTTCGTGAAATATACGCATTTTTCTTCACAGTAGATTCGATAAAACATGCTAGTTTCAAAGATATTTCGTAAATTTCACGACGAAACAGTAATAATATTTCGAATGTCTCTGTTTCGAAAATGTTTTCGCGTAACATTCTTATTTTTTGTTTTAAGAAAGAACGACAATATTATATAATTTCAGAGATACTTCGTAGTTCTCGCCAATACAATGCCATTATTCTGTTTCGCAGATTTTTTCGTGGAATATTCGCGTTTTACATAGTAAATTCTGCAATACTAGCAAGATGCATGTATGATCCATTATTATCATTGCGAAAGAGTGATAAGACGAAATATTTCACTCTTTCGACGTAGTTTTCTAGAAACATTCGTATTTTTCGTTTTCGATCATATAGAACAAGATAATTGCATGCATATTTTGTTGACTTCACGACGGAGAGGTGATAATAATTTGAATTTCACTGTTTTGACGTTATTTTCGTGTAACACTCGTATTTTTCGTTTAAAGATCGACAAAACAATCTGTATTTATATAAGCAGTTTGATTCTAATCAATGAATTACTCTGTTTCGCGAACAATATTTTCGTGATTTATTCGTGTTTTTCGTAGTAACTTTTTCGCAACATGAAAAGGCATATAGACAATACGATAAATTTCACTCTTTCGACGATGTTTTCCTTGATATATTCGTATTTTTCGGTTCTGAGGCAATGAAACGTGGTGATTCAACACGTGGTATACTTCGTAGATTTCTATTTACTACGAAATTGTCACAATAAATTGAATTTCTCTGTTTTCTACGACGATGTTTTTTTTCTAGTAACGTTCGAATTTTTCTTTTTGTAAGTTCAAGAAAACTTGCTAATAACACTTCGATACATATATATTTCGTTGTTCCCACGAATTCGAATAATTACGCTGTTGCGCAGATATTTTCGTGAAATATTCGTGTTTATCGCTTCAAATTCGTCAAAACATGTAAAAGGCGTGCGTATTCCATTACTATCATGGCGAAACAGTGATAATACGTTAAATTTCACTCTTTCGACTAGCAGGTTCTATTGACGTATTTGTGTTTTTAATAGATTTCTAGTAGATTCGATGAAACATAAACATATTAAATTCATAAATATTTCGTATTTTTCACGACGAAATTCCATTTTTCATGGATAATAAGTCGAAATTCTCAGTTTCGAAGATATTTTTTCGTGTAACATGCTTATTTTTCGTCGCAAATTCGACAAAAGTATGTAATTTCACAGATATTCCGTAGTTCCATCCTATTCAATGAATTTCAGACTTTCGACGATGTTTTCTTGAAATATTCATGTTTTTCGTTATTCATAAATTCGGCAAACTTGTGAAAGACACGTGTATTCCAATGATGAAACATGACGAAACAGTTTGAAAATTTGAATTCCACTCCTACGACAATGTTATTTTGAAATGCATGTAACTTTTTTCGTTGTAGATTCGGTAAAATATTCTTATTTTAGAGATATTTCGTAAATTTCACGACGAAATAGACAAATCAAATTGAATTTTGCTGTATCGACGATGTTTTCGTGTAACGTTCTTATCTTTCCTTATAAGGTTCGCCAAAGTTTTCGTGAAATATTCGTGTTTTTCGTTGTAAATTAGACATAAATTTTAAAGATACATATGTATTCCATTCATATAATGACGAAACTATAATAATAATAATACGGTAAATTACACTCTTTCGGCGAGGTTTTCTCGAAATATTCGTATTCTTCAATGTAGATACGATAAAACATCTAAATTTCAGAGTTTCAGATTTTTTAGATTTCACGTCGAAATATTGATAATACATTGAATTTCTCTGCTTCGACGATGGTTTCGTGAAATATACATGTTTTTCTTTGTAAATTCGGCAAAACATGAAACAAGAAGGCATTGTTCTTCCATCGGTATTGTGACGAACAACTGACAATACGTTAAGTATCTCTCTTCCCAATATGTTCCCTCCTGAAATAATCTACAAGAAAATCTAATTTACAGGTAATTCGTAGATTTAGACGACGAAACAGTGACCAAAAATTTGAATTTCTCTGTTTCAATTTCTGGTGTTTTCGTGTAACATCCGTATTTTTCGTTGTGGATTGGATGAAACAATCTTATTTCATAGATATCTCGAAGTTCACACCAATTCAATGTATTATTCTGTTTCGCTTGTACTTTGCTGGGAAAGATTCGTGTTTGTTTTTCGTTTAAATTTTGCAAATCTTGTAAAAGACATATGTATTCCATTGATACAGCGACGAGGCAGTGATAATAGTTTAAATTTCACTCTTCCGACGATGTTTTCTTTTTTGTTATATTCTTATTTTTTGGCGTAGGTTTGATTAAACATGATAATTTCATAGACATTTCGTAGATTCCACGATCGACACCTTGATAATAAGTTGATAATGTCTCTGCTTCGACGATGGTTTCGTGTATCGTTCGAATTTTTCTTCGAAACTAGACAAAAGAAGCTGATATCACAAATATTTCGTAGTTGCCACGAATTCAATGTCTTGTACTGTTTCGCCGACATTTTCGTGATATATTCGTGTTTTTCTTTGAAATTTCGACAAATTTGTAAAAGGCATGTTTATTCCTTTGATTTCACGAAGAAACAGAGATAATTCGTTAAGTTTCACTCTTTCGCGGGTATTTTCCTGAAATATTCGTATTTTTCGTTTTTAGAATTTTTCGATAAAACGAAAGTTAATTTCGTAGATATTTCTTAGACTTTTAACGACGAAACAGTGATGGAAATTTGAATTTCCCTGTTTCGTCGATATTTACCTGTATTTACATTCGTATTTTCCTTTGTAAGTTCGATAAAACATGTTAATTTCGTAGATATTAAGCAGTTCGCACCAATTTAATCAATTACTCTGTTTCGCCGACATTTTTGACAAATATTCGGATTTCTCGTTGTTAATTTTGCAAAATTTGTGAAACGCATAGGTATGGTATTCCATTGGTATCATGACGTAACATACATAAAACGCAAAATTTCCACGCACTCATTCGACGATGGTTTTCAGAAATATTCCATTTCTTCGTTGGAGATTCGAGAAAACAAACTAATTTCATAAATATTCTGCAGATTTCACAAGGAAACAGTGATAATAAGAATTGAATTTCCCTGTTTCGACAAAGTTTTCGTGTAACATTCTTGTCTCTCCTTGTATGTACGACAAAAGCAGCTAATAAAATAGATATTTCGTACCTCGAACCAATTCAATGAACTACTCTGTTTCACTTATGTTTTCGCGATACATTCGTGTAAAATCGTCGTTGTAAAATCAAGTAAAAAGAAGTAAAAAGCGTTGCTGTTGCCATTGATATCGGGACGAACCAGTTATAATACGTTAAATTTTACTCTTTCGAAGAATTTTTTCATTGTAGAATCTATGAACCATGCTAGTTTCATGGATATTTCCAAGATTTCACGAAGGAGAACAGTTATAATAATTTAATTCACTCTGTAACGATGGTATTTTCGTGAAACTTTCCTATTATTCGTCGTATGTTCGACAAAACAAGCTGATTTCTGTGAAATTACGCAGTTCCCATCAATTCGATGAATTAGATTGATTCGCCGACATTTTCGTGAAGTATTCGTGCTTTTCGTTCTAAATTCGGCAAATTATGTAGAGGCATATGAATTCCATAGTTATCGTGACGAAACATTGATAATACGTTAAATTTCGTCTTTCGACGATGTTATCTTCAAATTTTCGTATTTTTTGTATAATCGTTGTATAATCGGTAAATCATGCAATTTTCATAGATATTTCTTATACTACACGACGAAACAGTGGTCAAAAGTTGAATATGTCTGTTTCGATAGTGTTATTGTGTAACATTTGAAATTTTTTCGCTACAAATTCGACAAAACTCTCTAATTTCGTAGATATATCGTAGTTTTCCCCCAACTCAATGAATTACTGTATTTCGCCTATATTTTTGTGAAATATTCGTGTTTTTCGTCGTAAATTCGGCAAAACTAGCTGATTTATGAGATATTTCCTCCAATTCATTCAATTATAATTTTTTGCCGATATTTTCGTGGAATATTCGAATTTTCGTTGTAAATACGGTACAACTTAAAATGTAAAATGCATAGCAATCCCACTGATATCGTTACTTTAGAGTGATAATACGTTTAATTTCACTCTTTCGACGATGTTTACCTTAAATATTTCTTAAGTATTTCTCGTTGTGGATTTGATAAAACAAGCTAATTTTCATAGATATTTGTCAGGATTCACGACGAAACTCTGATAATATATTTAATTTCGCTGTTCCGAAGATGTTAACATGTACCATTCGCATTTATCGTAGTAGTTTCGACAAATAATAAACATAGTTAATTTAATATATATTTCATAGTTGCCACAAATTCAATGTATAAATCAGTTCTTTTCGCCCGTTCTTTTGGGAATATTCGTATTTTACGTTGTAAATTCGCAAAACTTGAAAGAGGCGTGTTTACTCCATTGATATCGCGAAGAAACAGCGATAATGCTACAAATTTCAATCTTTCGGCGATATTTTCCTGAAATATTCGTAAAAATATTCTAATTTTATAGATATTTCGTAGTTTTTACGACGATACAGAGATAACATTTTACACTTCATTCATACTTTCGACGATGTATTCTTGAAATAGTCGTTTCCTCCGCTGTAGATTTGATAAAACGAGCTAATTTCATAGATGTTTCTTTATCTTGAAACGACGAAACAGTTACAATAAGCTGAATTTCCCTATTTCGAAGTTGTATTCTTGCAATATCCTTATTTTTCGTTATCCTTAAGTTCAAAACTTGCCAATTTCAAAGATATTTCCTAGTTCCCACCAATTCAATGAAATACACTTTTTCGCCGAATGCTTTCGTCTATTTCGTTGTAAATTCGGCAAAACTTGTAAAAGGCATGAATCCATTCCATTGACAACTCGACGAAACTGTGATAACTGTGTTAAATTACACAATTTTGTGGATCTTTTCTCTAAATATACGCATTTTTCGTTGTAGATACAATGAAACATGCTAATTTCATAGATATTTCGTAGATTTCACGACGGAACAGATACAATAAGTTGAATTTCTCTGTAATGAAAATTTGAAAGTTTTCGTGCAAAATTAGTATTTTTCGTTGTATGTCCGTCAAAACTCTGTGTCTAATTGCAATAACATTTCGCAGTTCCCACCAAGGAATTGCTAGCTTTCGTCTTTGTTTTAGTGAGATGTTCGTGTTTTTCATTGCAAATTCGGCAAAACAGAGATAATATGTTATATTTCACTCTTTCGACTATGTTTTCTTCAAATTGTCGTAATTTTCTTTGTAGATCCGGTAAAACATCCGCTAATTATGCAGATATTTCGTAGATTTTTCGACGAAACAGTGGTGTAGTAATTTGAAATTCTCTGTTACGACGACGTTTTCGAGTAACATTCGCATTTTTCGTTACAAGTTTGACAAAACTAAATATTTTCATAGATATTACGTAGATTTCACGAGGAAACAGTGATAATAAGTTGAATGAATCTCCCCGCTTCGAAGATGTTTTCGTGTAACATTCGTGTTTTTCGTTAAAAATTCGGCAATACGTTTAAAAGGCATAGCCATTCCATTTATATCACGATGTAACAGTGACAATACGATAAATTTCAATTTTTCGACAACATGTTCTAGAAAATCTTCGTATTTTTCGTAATAGCGATTTGAAAAAACATGATAATTTCATGAGAATTTCTTGAGTTTCTCGACGAAACAGTGATAATAAGATGAATTTCTCTCTTTATTTACCAGTTTCACTTGCTGATTTGTCACTTTCAAATTTTAAAAACACAGTAACATGGAAAGTCCACTATTTCTGACTATAATTTGAATTTCGCAACGTACCGAAGATCTTTCATTCAAATTTGAACAACTATGACGTGATTCGCTACAATTCAAAAATTCCATTAGTGTCTTTGCCTACGTTTACAATGATCACATTTCCGATTCGATTCATTCAAAGTTATGGATAATGTTAAAAAACAATTTTATTACAGTTTCATTATCCGAACGAAATAATTAAAAAATGTATTGTAATTTAAATCTTAAATATTTTTAGAATATCCTAGATGTAAAATATTACTAATCTATATTTTCACCCAAGTACAAATATCGCATTTATGCGAAAAAGATTTTACTTGTATCTAGTTACTTATCTTATTATTGACAGTACCATGCCTTAATGAATCAATCAGATTGTAGAAAATTTAATTACAAACGAACGGTAACAAGGTCATTTTTCCACATGGCAGTTAGAAGTGTTGAAGGAAATCTGTGAGCGAGTAAAGTAAATTAATTGAAAAATAAGCTAAGATTATTCAGTAACTTCTGACAAAAAATTGATAAAAATGTCAGACATTATAAAGGTAATTATTAAGGTGGAAAAAGATGATAATTTACAATGGATAGTTCAAAACGAATCCATTCTTTCTACCAATAAAGAGCTAAAGCAGCGTGCCAGATTTTATTTTGGTATGCACATATTGCTTATTATATTCGTTGTAACAACGACGTCTGTTTGAAATTGTCGATATTTTGAGTATTTTTAATGTTTGTAGATGATATTTTTGACATGAATGCATCCAATTTGGATGTATTTGAAATTGTAAAACTAATTGTTAATGCTACTGTAAATGGCTTTAATGGAACAGTGTTTGCCTATGGCCAAATAAGTTCTGGAAAAACATATATCACGATGGGTAATGCAGAAGAACTAGGAATTATAATTATACCACTTGCTGTAAACATATATTTCACGCTATTGCTAATACTGATGGACGTGAATTTTTATTAAGGTTCTTCATACATGTGTATTTTTGTTAATAGAACATTCATTATAGTCATATATACATAAAAATGACTTATTTTTTATAGAGTATCCTATTTGGAAATTTACAATGAAAAAGTGAATGATATCTTTTGAATAAAAGTAAAGTTGAAGAAATGGAATCTAAATTGCAAGAGAAAGATCGCATTGATCAATTATAAGAAGAACGCATAAAATTGCTAAAAACTCGTATTGTTTCTAGAGACAACATAAGTCAAGAAGGTTCATCTAAATGCAAATATAAACAATGACATACACGGAGTGACCCCGCACACTTTAATCAACATTTGCCAGTATTTCAGCCTAAATCTGACTTACCAACGATAAACCAAGAATCATTTCAGAAGCCAAGGAGAAAAAGCATTATTCAATCTATGGATATAATGAATGAAAGTAATTTACTTTAATCCATTATATCCATAGATTGAATAATGCTTTTTCTCCTTGGCTTTCAAATGGTTCTTCGTTTATCGTTGGTGAGTCAAATTTAGGCTGAAATACTGGCAAATGTCGATTAAAATGTGCGGGGTCACTCCGTGTTTGTCTTTGTTTATATTTACATTTAGATGAACCTTCTTGACTTATGTTGTCTCTAGAAACAATACGAGTTTTTAGTAATTCTATGCGTTCTTCTAATAACTGATCAATGCGATCTTTCTCTTGCAAGATTTAGATTCCATTTCTTCAACTTTTGCATATTGATTTTCACTCTTTGTTTTCTGAAATAACAAGTCCAGTAACATGCAATTACAATTCATATAAAATGAGAAATATTAAAAATTTGATATTACAATAATTCAACAAACCTGTAATTCTTCTCGAGGTATAGCTATTTGCTTTGCAGAGCGTTTCAAAAGTGCTGCATCAGACAGACACGACTTTATTAATTTGTGGTTTGTTTTTCACATTTTTCGCCCAGGAGGCAAAACTAAAATTAATTATACAAATTTCATAAATTTAGATTGATATTGATATCAATATATACGGTACTGATTTAAAAATATTTATCAACTAACGATAAAGTGCATTGAGTTTTTTCCAAAGCAACAGGAGTTACAGCACATATTATTGCTATCATAGCATTACCACCCAGTGAATTTTGAAACAATTTTGTTAATTTGCTATCACGAAAATTAACATATTTTTGAAAATTAACAATTTTTTGTCTCAAATTACTGAATAATCTTAGCTTATTTTTCAATTAATTTACTTTACTCACTCACAGATTTCCTTCAACACTTCTAACTGCCACTTGGAAAAATGACTTCCTTAGCGTTCGTTTGAAATTAAATTTTCTACAATCTGATCAGTTCATTAAGGCATGGAACTGTTAATAAAAAGATAAGTAACTAGATAGAAATAAAATCTCTTTTGCATAAATGCGATTTTTATACTTGGGTGAAAATATAGATTAGTAATATTTTACATCTAGGATATTCTAAAAATATAAGTTTTAAATTACATAATACATTTTTTAATTATTTCGTTCAATTAATGAAATTGTAAAATTGTTTTTTAAGATTATCCATAGCTTTGAATGAATCGAATTGGAAATATGATCATTGTAAACGTAAACAAAGGCATTAACGGAATTTTTGAATTGTAGCCAATCACGTCATTCAATTTTGAATGAAAGATCTTCGGCACGTTGCAAAATTCAAATTATAGTCAGAAATAGTGAACTTTCCATGATATTGTGTTTTTAAAATTTGTAAGTGACAAATCAGCAAGTGAAACTGGTAAATAAATTTTTACAATTCTTGATAATTACTGTAACTATTTTCGATATTTATACTTTTTAAAATATTTCTACCGTTGTTTTCTTATAATATTTTTCATACTGAAATTGATACTTCTCTCCTTCAATTAATATCTCATATTTTACTTAGTGTCTTGGATTGTTTAAGAAATTTTATATAAAAGGTTATAATTATTAATTTTCCAACAATTTATTACATATTTATGTATACGTATATATTTCAACAAAAATGAACATTATTTAACCTATCATATAATCACATATATAATCATATATATATATATATATATATATAACATTATTTTTCATGACTGGCATTGTATAAGCTCCTACTTTGATATAATTTGTCAGTCCAAAAATTTTGTTTAAAATTATATTAAATTTGAACAATGGTATCACTTGTATTTTTAAATATATTTCAAAAAGATCATTAGGCATTGTGAATTAATAACAAAATGATTTATAACGTTAAATTCATGATTGTTGAAAAAATCTTTGTTCTTTAAAAATAATTACTAAAATGTGTAGGCACAATAAAATATTCTATTTGTTCCTAAATTTTTGTAATCCCAAATTTTCATAAACTACAAACATCTACAGTCTAATTGTTAGTATTAATAAATATAAATATAATAAATATAGCCAATTTTACAAATTATGAATCAAGTTACTCGATTTAATGTGAAATTGTAAAACTGTAAGACAACGGTTTATAATATACAATTTCCGTTCAATAAGTTACTAATATTATTAATTGTTACTAATATTATTTATGGGTGACGTGTCTATTAGCGACATAGCTAACAGCATGAGACAGGAACAGAACGTGCAGCCAAAAAAAAAAAAAAAAAAAAAAAGAAAAAGAAAAGAAAAAAGAGATGCGAAGAGAATGTGCACTTTCCACAATCATTCTTCGTAGGAATTTCAATTTTTGTCTCTTTGTTTCTTCTAGATGTTTCATTTCCAATTATCAGACGATATAACGATATAATGATATTACGTGATGTTTCAATTTTATTACGACAACGGCGTGGTAATTTTGAACTACCCTCCGCCGGAGCTCTTCACGTGCCCGTATTGTTACGCGGGAAATTCGATCGTTACGATGAAAGGGAGTGATATCTACAAACTACATGGCAGTTTGGTTAAGCATCTAAAGCACCACCACCCCTCATCTTCCGTCAAGTGGGTCTGTTCGGAGTGCGACTTCACCAATTCGGAGCTTTGCCCGTTCAAAGCTGTGAAGTTGCACTTCGAGAAGACCCACGCAGCAAGGCAGTCAACGCTCCGGCTACAGAGCGTAGTTACTACGATCAGGACAACGACGACGACAACGGCTGCGAGACAACGGACATCTCCCGCAAATGTACCACACCGTGCCACCGCATCGCTCCAACTGCCGGAGTTCGAGCGACGTGACGAGGACACCGACTACCACGACGACTACACCCACGATTACGACAGCGACAACGACAACGACGAAGGGCAGGAGGCTAGGAGCGACCAAGACGACAGCAGCGTGGAGCCCCTCCACCAGGAGGAGTGAGATGGGGATGGAGTGAGAGCGACGACGCGGGCGTCGGCAGCGCGCAGGCGCGCGACTTCGTGCCCGCCGATTTCAAATTTAAACCGGAGAAGCGCCCCGAGGACCTCGCCGTCGACATTGACGACATCGACGACGAAGGCGACCTCGTGGTCCGCTGCTGCTCCACGCGCTGGACGCGCGACACCGCCTGAGGCCTCGAGGACGTCACCGGACAGGAGTTGGACACGCGGCCGTCGTACCTCGCTCTCCTCCGACAGGTGATGGTGCTCCTCCTCAGGCGATGCTCCTTCTCCAGTCGCCTCTTGTCACCAACCCTTGCAGGCAACAGTCGCTGGTCGTCTCTTCTACCTTGAACACTGCTGCTCTCTCACCTTGGGCCGCCTCCTCAGGACTTAAAAGATTTATTAAAAGATTTCTAACAATTTCATTTCTAACAAGTGAGTCAACTTAGGCATTAAGTTAACAATAGGCATTAGTAGTTCATGTCGTTCCGGTCACATAAATATAAGGCATAAATTTTAATGTATTAAAATTTATTTTTAGCAGTCTCCGGACGAGCGTAGCTTGAATTCATGAATTGATGATTGAAACTTTGAATTCTGAGTGTGTATGAAATATTTTGTTCCTTTTAGTTTCCCTATTTTTCTTAATAAGATAAAACAATTACATCTCTTTTATATTCAATTTTTTCCTATATTTTTATTCTATACTTCTGTATTTTATTTCTTTATTCTACTGTATTTTCTTCTACTGCATTCTTCTGTATTTTATTTCTTTTTTTTTTTTTTTTTTTGATAAGATGAATCACATCACTTGAATATCTCAGTTGTTTTTAAAGATATGAAAAACAGAACAAAAATTATCTAGTACAGATGATCGGAAATAATAATTATTGTTAAATTTCTAGTTTAGTAGCTTTTCGCAATTTTGACTATTTTACTAACGTTTCTTTAATAAGAAGTACATTATATCAAATAAAGTTAAAGTTGTGAAAAAAAAACACCATTTTCGAGATTTCAAGATCATTATCTTCACTTTCTTAAATGGAGTGACACATTTTTTGCACTATTAATCGCTATCTTTATAAAAGCAGCGCGATATTTTCATAAAAAGGTATTCATATTCATATATGCATTGAAAAATTATGAATTTAGTAGATATTTTAAATTAAATTTCATAATATTTTCATAATATTTATGCATCTAAGGCAATACGAACATAAGAATACCCTCTATATTTCTCCTTGTTTGTTAGATTTTACAGAATTAAGGTTAAAATATTTCCTAAACTAGTAGAATCTTCTGTACGTACACAGTTTAACACTTTTTTAATAAAAAAAAATGTATCGATTAATGGAGCAAGTAATATCCGATTTAAAAAAGCAGGATATTAACATGATGTTAATATCCCACTGGTATTATTTGTTATAATATTAGAAATCTCTATTCATATTATTCGGCAAAGGACGATGAGAAAAATTTAAGAATTTTTACAAACATAGAAGATTTATTAACTTATTTTTAGGATTTAACAACAACTTGTACATTAGTTTTTATCGCTATAACAATCATCTATTTTGCTTCAGAGATGTTATAGTCCCTTGTTCAGTTTCTATCAATCTTAGACACTGACATGCCATGCTGTTTTGGTCATTGTTTGAGAAACAGGCGAATGATCCTCGTGTGATTATCCGGGATGATTAATTTCCTAATATCTGAAAACAACTGGTTAGCGATTTCGTACAGAATAGCTTGCGCTATCAAGTCATCGTGCACTTAACCTGTCATCATGTCGTTGACGACTACCGAAGTTAATCGCTATCATTGTGAAACGAGTAATTAAGAAAGGCGGAGAATAATATAATACTAAAACTTGTGCGTAGTCTATTGTCGCAAACAAAATTATTTTCTGCAAGAGATGGTCCTTCCATACCTATTGTTCGAAAATCGAACGTGCATTTGTACAACCGCGAGCCAGTATAATATCATATTCTGTCTTCTTCTGTTTCCTCTGATACTGAAACAATCAAAGTTTGGCAAAGTTTTTTTTCATTATCATTAAAAACAACAGAATTACGTGGTTCATCCTGTGTACACAACTTTTATAGTCTATATTTAAATACAAAAGTGATCTTTTTCGAAACTTTGTTAATCGTGTGTAAAATGACTTTTAAAACTTTTACAACAGAGTTAATATATTAATGTGAAAAGTCAACTTAGAACAAAAAATATCGATAAATAACTTTTATTTGTAAAAGTTATCAGTTTAATTTGACCTTGCAATAAATGTAGCAATTTGCAGCAAATACAAAATTGCGTTATTTTTCGGCTATTTAACGCGTCTCTGGTTTTTGGTTCCTTTTGGTTTTTGGTTGTTCATCTTATCAAAATGCGTGGAATTCGGTGACACGGTGTTTATTGTGCTACGACAGCAGCCATTATTATTCTCACATTGGTATCGTCATGTAGCGGTTCTTTTTTACGCATGGTTATGTTATAAGCATAGAAATTACAGCATACGCCAGGTGGAACGCCACGACAAACTTTATTCATTCACTCATGGATTCACGTATTTCTATTATCCTTTAAAAGCGATGCAATTTATTGTACCGAAATGGATCTCAGTATTGATCACCACACTACAGATAGCACAAATGATTTGCGGTTGCTTCGTTACTATGACGACTTATAATTACGTAAGAAATGACGAACATGGGTGTTGAACTGTGCCTCACAACGCTCTAATCGTTCTGCTTATATACTTTAGCTACTTCATCCTTTTCGGTAAATTCTTCAAAGAGACTTATTTATCCAACAAACGTTCGAAGAAAGTAATGAAATACAAAATGCCAAGCATAATCAACACTAACTAAAGTACATAGAAATTATTGATAATTTCATATAAAGACAGAGTGTTTTATAAATATTTCATTAGAATGGTTAAGTTTCTCCCAAATGTTTGGAGGATACTGTGATGTACTTTTTTTAAGTTAATATAGTTTTCAATATAATTTTCAATCACTACATATTATAATATTACATACATGAAGTATAGCAAATGTATGTACGTATTATTCACGTATAGCTCACATATTTCGGTTGCACTGAAGGAAGAATAAATAATCTCTCTGAAATATATTTAAATAAAAATCTTTGAAAAGGATGCCAACAACACACAAATTTCGCAAGCGATCGTCCAAGTTCTCAGTGCGACTATAATTTCGATGAAAGAAGCAGAAGAACGGTTCCTTATTTAAATAATTTATTAATATTATTAAATTGAAATTCAAATACGTGTGAAATAATGTTTTACAGACAAAAAAATATTTACAAATACTTATCCTAAACTTGATTATTCTAAATTTAATTTACTATTTGGAAATTAAATAAAGGCCATGCATCACTTGTGTTCAATTACAGTATGATATTATCATACATAGAGATTCTTCCGTTAACTAATCAGTGATATAGACCAGATATATGAATAGACATTGTATTTTGAAGATGACAGAATAAGGCTAATCTTTTAATGTCATGGTTTACATTTTTACTAATATTATTAAATTTGACTGACATTGAACTTACTGGTAATATTGTGTTTATTGAAGCTATATAATAGTTCTAATATGGAAGCATTATAAATTAAAGCTTCCTAGAAATACGTATATTTATTCGTTTATATATAATTACTGTATTCCTATATATATTCATGTATTATTCTTAATAATCATGTGTGTGTGTGTGTGTGTGTGTGTGTGTGTATATTTGGATGTCATACGTAATATTTACATTCTAATAATGAATTTAAGTTATTAAATCGACAAGGCTTTTTATAACATAAATTTTTATAGTTCATTTCCTTATTCAGTATTTTATAAAGCTTTAATTAATTTTTAGGATTTAGAATATATTTTATAATTGCTCTTGATATAGTCTGTGAGTAAGTAAAGTAAATTGAGTAAGTAAAATAAAGTAAATTAATTGAAAAATAAGCTAAGATTATTCAGTAATTTGAGACAAAAAATTAATAAAAATGTCAGACAGTATAAAAATAGTTATTAAAGTGCGACCTTTAATCAAAAGAGAAAAAGATAATAATTTATCGATAGAATGGATAGTAAAAGACAATTCTATAGTTTCTGGAAATGAAAAACTAAAGAAGCGTGGAGATGCTTCCACATTTTATTTTGGTATATATATATTGCTTACTACATTCATTATAACAACGACGTTTGTTTGAAATTGTCAATATTTTGAGTATTTTTAATGTTTGCAGATGATATTTTTGACATGAATGCATCCAATTTGGATGCATTTGAAATTGTAAAACCAATTGTTAATACTACTGTAAATGGCTTAAACATATATTATGGATAATGCAGAAGAACTAGGAATTATACCACTTGCTGTAAAACATATGTTTGATGCCATTGCTATCACTAATGGACGTGAATTTTTATTAAGGTTCATACATGTATATTTTTGTTAATAGAACATTCATTATAGTCATATATACATAAAAATGACTTATTTTTTATAGAGTATCCTATTTAGAAATTTACAATGAAAAAGTGAATGATCTTTTGAATAAAAGTAAAGTTGAAGAAATGGAATCTAAATTGCAAGAGAAAGATCGCATTGATCAATTATTAGAAGAACGCATAGAATTACTAAAAACTCGTATTGTTTCTAGAGATAACATAAGTCAAGAAGGTTCATCCAAATGCAAATTATTCAATCTATGGATATAATGAATGAAAGTAATTTACTTTAGTTCTTACTTTCTCTCTTCAAGAGTACTTTACTTCTCTTTCTCCCACGTTTAATATTTCATGAAATTTTACTCGCTCAATTAACTCTTGCAAAGGCATAAAGTTAACTAAATGATATTACCAGAATAATTTTTACTAATTCTTACAAACAAATTACGCTGCTGCAATGACGAATTGTTTATAAGCGAAGAATTTTACAGTTTTATGTGCAAACATTTACATATATTAAGTTATAAGAAAAATATGACAGACATTTCTATTTATTATTTACTCTGTATTGTACCGATATATAGACAAGATATCGTAAATAAAAATCTATGCAAGAAAAATTGATACAAGCAATTATGTCAATAGTTTATTTGTATGTGAAATTCCATACTAAGAATATTTTTGTCCACTACATATACATATCAATAATGAATAGAAGTGTTAAAAGAATGAATTATGAGTGTTCAAAGGCATCTATGTTTACTAATACGTACTAATGTATCAATAACTGCTTTCAGTTATTAGTAATGGCTTCTGGTCATAAGGTTCATGATACTCAATTGATCCAAAGTCCAGTCCTATCTTTTACGGATGAAAATAATGCAGAAGTACTAGCAGCGTCTTGTTCTAGTAGTACCGTACGATATCTGTTAATAGAAACATTGAAAAAGAAAGGCGTAATTTTGCTATTGCGTATGACTTTGAGTATTAAAGCAATATTAAATACTCGTATGTTTCATTCCGCAGACTAGTTCATATTAAAGAGAAAGACGAATGTATTCTCCCGAATCGTTAAAATTAAGTTATAACAACACGTCATATTGACTGTACAAGTTCGACGTAATCTTCGTTTGCAAACAAAACGGACATGTAGCGTGTCCAAAAAATATTGAAGATAATAAGATTTGCAATACAACTTTATAGTAACTAATACATATCCTAGATGACATTACTATAAATTCTACAGCCTCATAAGATAAACAATAACAAAAGACTTACCCGATTATCCTGTTTTTCTAATAACCTTTGCTAAAGACAGGATATTGTAATTGAGCATTAAAATTCATATTTAAATGAATTTAATCAAGATGAAAAATGAATTCAGTCTCCTCTGTTATTGAGAAATATTGATTTTTTGTAAAAAATCTCGCATGTAAAATGAAGCGCTTACAAAAATTAAATGATTCGACTTCAGTGGATAATTTATATTTGGATATATCTTCACTATTATTAAAGTGCGTATTTAAGCAAGATTCAGTTAAGTACTGTTGTAATATTGTTTGAATTATAATCAATTCGAATCATTTTTTGAGAAAAGAGCACGTGGTCATTCCAACACGTTTCAAACAAATGATATATGTGGTTTAATTAAACTGACCGAGGAAATCAAGCATCATTTAAGTAATTGAACGTTAAAAGCAAGACGCTCACGGATTAAAAGAAAGCTCGTGTATATAATATGAAATAGGAATATCGCGGAATATGATTCAGATCAACTATTAGCAGGAAAGTTGGAAGATAACTGTTTCTTATCCTAAAGACTTAAGAATACTATTTGAAATGCGAAAAATGAAATAAAATTCTTACAAGTCATGTTTTATATGTGTATGTAGAATCCTGGCGCTCTAGAGAAACATTTTTATTAAATTTTTTAATTTTTAAAAATTCTATTCTACT
This sequence comes from Tetragonula carbonaria, assembly GCA_032399595.1. Lineage (NCBI taxonomy): Eukaryota > Metazoa > Arthropoda > Insecta > Hymenoptera > Apidae > Tetragonula > Tetragonula carbonaria. The sequence goes on from JAUCRC010000043.1 coordinate 127,858, forward strand.
ATGATTTCGCACCTTTTAGAAAACATCTTCTATGTTCAAGCTTGACTAATTAGCATAGACTGGACATTCAATGCTTTTTCGCAGGTTTTGAGGATCACTCTGACACTGTTACCATTTTCGTGTCACATCCTGTCATATCGATTTGGGCAAGTATTACAATACAGTGTTGGACAGCAATACCGTTTCCGTATCGAAAATTGTATATCTAATTGAATCCGGTGATATTTTATTACCAGCAAACATACACATGTATGTACATACAATAATCATAATAAATAAATGCGAATTTATTAGTAGACATTGTTTAAAAAGTTCTATCATCGTATAGTAAGATCTTTCACAGAAGTGCACTATTTTTTAATGGATCTCTACGAATATTTTTTCTACGATTGGATTTTTTCTACACGTTATCCTGAATAAAAAAAAAAAAAAATAGAGCATAATGTTAAAAATTAACATTTCTTAAAATGCTTTGAATTTTATACAGGATGCGGCTTTTAAATAAAAATATATTTGCTGTATTTCTGTTTTTATAAAGAAAATGTTCGAGATAAAGTTGCACTATTTTGAAGTGGGAATAATTATTTTCAAGAGCATTTTAATGCGAAAGTATTATTGGAAACAAACCTTTTTCGATTTTCTTATGGAGATTATATTTTATATAAAAATTAAAATTTAATTATCTCAGTAATCATTTGCAATCATTTAATATAGAGAAATTTTTTTTTTCGGAACGAACCGTTTATTAAAGAGATTAAATCTCATATTAAAAGTATGGATATCTATTGGAGTCAAGCAAACACAATGATCTGGCATTCAATGTGCGAGAAGATTAATATAAAATATAAAATAGATATGTAGAATAATTTTGTAAGATAAATTATGTAATTGATGTATATTCGGAGGAATTGCGGTTAGTCCAGATCGTTCGCAAGCTCGCATTCAATGTCCGTTCAGTCCCTCCTGCTGCATCGTTTTCTTTTGTTGTATTCTAGGAGCAGCCCAAATTATTGTAGAAATGGCTTCTGCTAAACCTTCATCTAAATTTCTACAACAATACATATAACAATATTTGAAATTTTTATTTAATGACTTTTATAACTTTTTATTATTAGAACGATAGCTATCTCATCTAATTAAAGTTGTATTAAAAATTTAAACGACGAAGTTAAATCGAGTTGATTGTTTTTGATCGTTTAAGTGATACACTTACTTCATTTGTTGAATAAGTCTGAAAGTAAAAGATCACAGTACATTTCAAGTAATTCCATTGCCTCGACCATGTAATCTTCTCTGATGATTATGTGTTCAATTCGTATTTTTGCTCTTTCAACTTTACCTGCGGCGATATAATCAACTATTTCTTTCCGTGCTTTTTAAGCAAGTTCAGTTTTCTTTTTCTCGAGCAACTTCAACCGATGCGTTTTTAATTTTGTGTAATTCGGTCCGCTTGAAAACATCTTTGCTTCATCGTTCTTATCGTACAAACGAAGCCAACTGATATAATCTTTCATATTTTCACGTAGGTGTATAACAGAGGTTATCACAGAGAATTGAGAATTTTTTTTATTTATAATGTGAAAGTATTTATAATGAAAAACACAAACCCAAATTGTAATACATAAAATAAAATTCGGTAAACTAAAATAGATGATAGTTATCTACATATTACACGATTTCATGAGTATAAAATATGTATATCCAGATACCTCTGCGTAAATAAAATTGGGCGCTACTTTTAAATATTTTAACTCTTATTGAGTATACATTCGAGTTAAATATAATCATAAATCCAAAGCTTTATGTCAAATTATATAAATGATAAATATTTGTCTTAATGTTTGAAGAATGTTTATTATTAGAATGAAAATTTTGTTAATATATTATATATGTATCATATATTGTGTTATATATTATATTATATTATATTATATTATATTATATTGTATTATATTATAAAATATGTATACACGATAATCTACGATAAATATTAAAAATAAAAGAGTCCTAGGACTTTAACGGGAATGTATATGTACACAAACGCAGACGCGATATTCGATTTCTTAGAGGGCACTCCAACAAAAATCGATTATCGATCATTTGACACTCGTTTCCGTTAAAATTAGTAGAAGCAAAAATCGACGCTGTGACAATTTCAATTTTATTTGTTATCTAAAATTGTTACCCAATTACTTGGTAGTTCAATGTTTTATTCAATTGAACTACTTTCTCTTTGAAGAAAAGGCAAATTGGTGCGATGTTGGTTAGCCGCGACCTTCAGTGAAAAGATGTTTAAAAGAACTTGTAAGCCGGCGCTGATTAAAAAAATTAATGTAGCCCTTGTTTGGTAAGGAGCCATCTTCTATTTTAAAAATTCAATCATTTTAATTAATTCAATCATTTTATCTGGATATCATTTTATTTCATTGTTGCAATGATAATATAATATATATAATTATTTCTATATGTACCTATTGAATAAATGATTATATTATTCGCTTATTGTTATATTTTTAGTGAGGAAATTTTAACAACGGTTGAAATACGAAATGAAAGAAATTATGGCAGATTTAGTCTCTATCTTTCTTCGCAATTAATGTATGGCGCTGCGAAAATACTTTTTTACCAGACAAAATATTTTTAAGGTCGTAAATCTTGAAATTATTATTTCGCAATTTTTTTGAAATAAAATAAGTATTATTTTTTTATCGTTATTTTTTTTTAACAGATTATTTATTTGAAATAAAGTGGAAACTATATGAAATAAAAAGGTAAAGTTTAGAGTTTTGAAGCATTTTTTTTCAAAAATCCTAAAATGTTTTAACTTTACGATACATTAGTAACTCGAAAAATTATTGAAAATATAAAAAAGTGTAGAAAATTTCAGATATTATTTCTTGTAGGTATAGAACAGAATTTAACGGATTAACAACAGGTGTGGAATTGCCAGATAATCCCTCCCATAATCGAAGTATTTCGGAAATTAGAAATGTCATCGAATTTACATTTGATCACGGAAGAACCGTGATACTTCTGCTATAGAACATTTGGTAAAAAGAAAGAATTATTTTTTTAGCAGAAGGACAAACTTCGCGGACGTTATTATTTACGACAATAAAATTTTACCATGTGTTTATGCTATGGATGATTTATATTACATTACTGAAATTTATAACATTGTATCGTTTAAATGTAGATGCAAGATAAAATGAATTTCGGAATACTACCTCAACACGATGTAGGAAAAATTCATTTTTGGTGTGGAAGATCTACCCTTGTTAGTTTCACGTATTTTTTAAATAATTTTATATTTTTCAATTTTAATACTTTAAATAACGATAAATTTAATATTAAAATACGACAAATAAAATGAAAAGAATACGTTCATCATTAATATCTATAAGATTATTTACACTTATAATTTAGAAATGAAATACGAAGATTTCATTGGGAACAATCAGCAGAAATTCCTGGAGATTCGATACAGGTTTCTTTAGTTGATGAAAAATTTGAAATTGATACAATTGAAACTGAAAAGGAGACACGAATAGCATCCGCTGGAAGTGATCAACGTAAATCTTTGATCGTTTCTAAAGATGAATTTAATTATTTTTACTTATAAATAAGTTTCTCTTGCCTTTACAAATGTTACTTTTTTAGATTCTCACGTTAAAAAGCCTTTCTACAGTTCTTTCTAGGAAGAGAACTTTAACTTCTCCAACAGAAACTCCTACAAAAAGAGGCAAGGTGTGTTTCGTTGAGAACGGAATTTCAATATTAAAAACATTTAATATCATTTTAAACCAACTAATGTAAATTTTATTTGAGAATTTTTCTCAAGAAGATAGAAGATAGAAGAAGACTCACTACCTGCGCTTCCAATTGAACCATTAGCTGAACCTTTAGCTGAACCAGCATCAATAACTGAAGTTTTACTTCTACCTGAATTACCATCTGAATTACAACAAGAAAATTTACCTGTTCCTGAAATTACAGAATTACCAGAAGTAACAAAATCAAGAAAAAGAAAAAAATTTTTTGACAGACAGATTAAATTATCCGATGACGCTCATATGCGGAAAAATATCCAGAATCAGTATCGCGACTGGATTCGTCGGCGCCGAGGTGAGTTGTTGAATAAAACTTGAATAAAAATTCGGCGTAGTGTACGCTCGTTTAAAGTAAAACGGAATCTCGTACAGCAAAGCGTGTCTGCGAATAGAGTCGTGTTTCGTTTCTCCGTGTACGGTATGTGCTACTGTATAATCCAAGCGTTTTTGTAGGTTAGTTAGCGCATTTCGCCTATAAAGCGACCATACACATTGTTCCGGTGGATCGTCTGCGAACGCTGATACAGACAAGGTGTAGGACTTTGTTTTAACAAAAGTAATTTCTGATCCTTCAAACATACGATTCTGTTAGCGTGATTGTATTGTATTTAGCGTCGTTGTCCGGGCCGTGAAATCCGATTCACTAAAAAACGACTGAACGTTTTCTCGTATCGCAAAATTGTACTCTTGCAATTAGCTGCAAGAATCAATCAAGCAGATTCGACATCGAGTGCTTTTTTTCTTCATCCGTTCAGTCTTTATGGCGGTCTGTGTGTGTGTGTGTGTGTGTGTATGTTCGTCATAGATATAGGCAAATACGACAAAAATTATAGGCATGAACGAGCGTTGGTTAAAATTTAAACTACGGCATGATTTCGAACGTATTTTAGCTTGCACGTTTCAATACGTGTCGGGTAAGATGCTCCGGTATGTTCAGAGTTTTCTCAATTAATTTGTCGATATGGAAGAAAAGTTTGATACCTGTAGGATATTGTAAGGAGAGTATGTTGCAATGTTTTAAATCAACATTTCAATCATGTATCTCTGCTTGTAGAAAATGTGATGAACTGATATCCGATCGGATTTGTAACGCGAGCTTTTGCGAATGACGCGTCGCCATGAGAGTACAGTTGGCGAGTAAACGAAAGAAGCGTGTCGAAGAAAACGAGAAATCCACTGTATCCACCGTAACGGCTTGGATATGTGTGACGTGTTCAATGATTGCCGCCGTGCTGTTTGTTTTTTTACGTAATATTTCTCCCTTTGTTATTGCTGTTCAATTTTAACATTATTGGAATAACTCTTCAACAATTATTGGAAAATCTACTTAGATAAATGGAGAAACGTGATCCAAAACAATTCTTTGCATGGCCAGTTACAGATAGATATCATTGCACACGGATAATCTCAGATCGTTACTAATGCTATGGATTTCAGTACCATAAAGCAGAAAATGGATGATATTAGCTATCAAAATTTAAATGAATTTGTAGATGACTTCAAATTAATGTGTGAAACTCCACCACGTACAATCATCCAGACACCATTTGTTACAAGGCAGCAAAGAAATTATTTTGGCCGTTGGCCTAAAAATGGTTACACCAGTAATGCTTCGCCAAATAAGACCTGTATTAACTTACGTGCTGAACATATCGAAAGAAGAAATTGATTTTGAATTAGGTACGATATATCTTAATGATTCAGACTTTCCAATAACGGAGGAGCAAATCGAACGGGAATGGGAACGGGAACGGGAACGGGCAGAAGAACTTAGAAAGAGAAACAGAGGTAATTGAGATTAGAAAAATTTGAAGCCATTCTGGATGGTATGACGCCGGAGGAAATCTTAAAACAAGCTCGAGGAGCCACGAATGCGGTATCGGATAAATTAACGTTGAAAAGTTTGTTTTCTGAAATGGATTTCCTTCGACAAAAGAAAGATGGGTCGTCTACCCAGTTTTCAGTTCATGGTACCGGGAGACGGCGCAATACCAGGAACTAGTCATAGACCAGTTTTTTGGTGTAGCTTATATATAGCTAAAATGAATCACGGTACAGGCACGTAAAAAATAGGAGAAACATGTATTACCATTGTATCACGGTGCCTTTGGTTCTTACGCTCTAAGTTACGATTCTATGTTCGCTATTCTCACGAAGGATGAAACGCACTCGGTGTATCAGATATACGACGACGAAGCTGCAATACGCAGCTACAATACGCAGTTACAATACGCAGAATCCATATTAGACTCTGTTATAGACTGTGATTATAAGTTAACTATTGTCGATGATCTGTTGAATATTCTGAGAGGAGGATGTCACAGAAAGACTAAGAAAATATGACTGCTCGAAGAAGAACGAGGACACAAAAAGGAAGATGAGAAGATAAAGCATTCATTACAGAAACCTCTGCGAGTTGTTAATCGCATTCCAGCTTTGGACGGTGTAAAGTTGACAACGATCGATTCAAAACGCTATCACGATTAGGAATTGATGTTCATTTCTTGGAAAATGTGGGTAACTATGTTCAAAAAAAATTCAAATATCTGAAGTAAGAAACTGCAGTCTTAACTTTACTTTCTTTCTTTTCCAGAAGAGGAATTGAAGCTGAACAAGGAACGCCGCGCAGCTTTACAGATTGGATTGGACGACACGTCGCGTGTGTCAGGACGTTTGAAGCAAGTGCTGCACGAAAGGCTTTCACTCCCACCGCTTGCTCACTTGTTCAATGCTCCTGAACCATTGGATGCGAAAGTGGCGATAGTCGATAAAATTACTGATAATTTAACAGAGATAGCGAAGAATCTCCCTCCTTCAGCTATCGCTCCTGTTGACGATTTGCGAAGAGCTATGGGCATAGCATCTCTTGGTGAACCAGAGCCTATAGAAGTGGGACCAATCGCATATCCCAAACATCGTCGCGGAAAATAAACTCTTGTCGCAAACTAAAGGCAATCAAATTTTGTCGAACCTGTTGCTGGATCTGTCACCGTGTTCAAAATAATATTTAGCTCAGTCCATCCGGTCAAAAAAATCAACCGACCAATGATGTGAATACGAATTAACCACCTATTCAGGTACAAATTGTATGACGCACAATCGGACACTTTCGTCTTTGTTGAACACATTAGAGACGTCTGTGGTTCCAGATTTACAATTCCAGAATTCGGAGAATTTCTAGGAAGTGATTCTACGTTAGTACATTCACCACTGCACATATAACAAATGTTGGAGGACATTTTATTCGAGTCTTTGTGTATATGGTTCACGAGATATATGATTTTTATTAAGGTTTATCTCCTAAAGGTTGTACATTTTATTAAATATATGCAGTAAGTTTAATGCCAAGCGTACGGCTAATAAATAAATAAGATCATATGACGTAATTCAACACTACGTTCATTTTTTGCAAATGTATGTATCATTATAATTTGTGACAAATTATATTGTAGCGTTGTTATGTAAAGGTTGAATGGATTAAAACAATGAAGAAATATTGGTTTCAGTGGTATTACCCGAAGAACTTTTGATTACTCTATTTTTTCTCTTCGATTTTAAGGTAATTAAAGAAGTTCATATTCTAAGAGCAATTTTTTTTGTATGAAATTTAATATTTTCATTGTTTTAATGTTTCGAAAATTATAAAATGTTGGAATGCTGTTATGAACGTCGGACGAAGAAAAAACTGGTATTAAATATAAATATTCGTAAAGTGCATCTTTCAAAACGATTCGTGCATTTTTCTCCACATAATGAGAGCATTTCCCTGAGTTTTGGACCAAACTTCCATGTTGAGCAATTAACTTACGAAGGGAAAACAGTAAAACGAAAAATTAAACAAGGTCGTAGTATGTCTATAATGTATTCGAATTCTTGTGTTATTTCTACGATATGGCCGCTTATAATTACGATTATTAAAAAAGTGGCGGACAAAGAAGAAATATCAGTTTGTGTCTTGCTTGTGGCGCTTTTCGAACGTAAAAAGAAAGTTGAGAATTTAATTTTAGAGATACATTTCCAAAGATATATAACAAAATTCCCTCATTTTTTTTACATATTAAAATTTAATCGATTTGTGCACACTGAAACAATAGCCTTATTGCGACGAAATGATGAAGCTAATATACTCACACAAATGAGAAAATCAAATTAGTAATGTTCTAACGATGTCTAATGTCAATCAAGTATTTAAATAGTTAGCAAAAACCTGCATACGAAATATGGAAAATATTGTAAAATTTATGTAATATATGATAAAAATTTTGCATTAAAAGATATATTTGTATTAAATGTTATAAAAAAACGTATTTGATTTTACTTTACTCTTGTCAATTTAATCGAATTCATTCAAATTAAATTACCATGAGAAAGTGTGAATAAATATTAACGAATAAATATATGTACTATAAGATTTACTCGCGTTAGAAACATCCTGATTTATACAGGAAATCAGCAAATTACGCATTTGTCTCCATTTGTTGTTCCACCAGCGCCACCCCCCCCCCCAAATTTGTTTGAACCTGTTGCCCGGAGATAGTTTAGTTCATAGTTGATAATCGTGGCGTCAAGATGTATCGTCAGCGTGTGTGTTTAATCACGCCAATTGTTAACATTTATTGTTTATATTTCACATCACTATCAACTTCGTTTAATTAACGTACTTTCTTATTCGGTAATATATAATATTTAGTATATCATTAAATTATCTGTTTCCCATCGATTGTCTTTCTGATTGTCACATTTCGTAGTAGTTTGTGTAATAATTAATATAGTAAGTTCTATTAGCTTTCAGAACAACATCTGATAGTGATTATTATTTTTTTAATACATTTTTATACATTTAACTCAAAATACGTACTATGACTGGTTCATTTCGAGAAACGTTACGGTACTATTTGATTTACTTTAACGTAGACATGTTTTTATGCGTTCATTATCCTCCTTATACTGGAAAATTGAGAATATTTATTACATTAATAATTTTTGAAAATGTGTTAGTATGGGTAGATTTGAATACGGATTGCACGTCACATTGTTTGAATATTACGCAACTATAACTGAAAAAGAGCGTCGTATTTTGTCACACAAGTATGGCGCGTAACGTATTAAATTCTGTATGTTCTGTAACGAAAGTTCAAATTTGAAATTTTTTAATATATCAACTAAATACTTATTTTATATTCTTAATGTCATCTTTTCATATCATCTTTTATCTATGACATCCTGTAATAAATTTTCATACTGTTCCTTGCATTTCACTTCAAATATTATTAACATTTAAAATAAAAATGTTTAACATTTCATACGTTTTATTAAAGATTCTTTATAATTTTTATTTATTTTCATTCTTTGAAAAGGAGCAAGCGGTGCTTTAGAAGCCAAGGATGTTAGTGGGTTTATATTGATAGCATATTTAATTTCATTCTCTGTATTGCATAAAAAATTTGACGAGGTCAAACTTTTCATTTTTGAATTGATCATTATCGCTGAAATTTTATGTCTTACGTAGGTTTTTCATCTAATTAACACTACCAGTAATGTCCAATACGGTTGCACTCTATTTTCCTTATTAAGGTATCTAATATTTAATTATAAGTGGATAAATTAGTATTTACATAGATGAGATTGAATAGCAATATCGCGTTCCATATCGTTACGTTCTGTAATACCTACATAGTCAAAAATCAATGGTTCTTTAGCGCCCTGTACATTTAAACGTTGAGTTGGGGACCTAGTGATGAGACCCATTACAATGTTTTCAAACTTTCAATAATGTAAAGTTCGCCTGTGGCTATACCAAGTAAAATGATACATGCAAAATGTTCAATTGTAACTCCAGATTCCAGAACACGAGATTAGTGTCTAAAATTTTTCCATCATGTATTTATGTGTGTGTCAGAAAGTGTCCTATTCCTGTTTTACGAATTTATCGATTGGTTTTTCGTTGCAAACGATAAAATTGTTACTTATAACGGGATGTTCTATTTACTGGAACATTCATAGGGAAATATATTTAGAATAGACCTGATATTTAATCGAAATGGAGACATAGACATGATCTATCAATTACTTTATCAAATCATATGTTTTGAAATATTCATCAAAATCTGAAGTCTACGGCGTTATTTACAAACACACTATGCGTTATTATAAAAAAGTTCTATTTTTAATTTTAGAAATCAACGATCTCTCTCAAAAATCATCAAATCCTTTAATTACATACAAACTAAATCGTGATCGCAGCCGATTAGATCATATCATTTGTTATGGAATGCATAATTTAATCGCAGGAATGCAATTAGTGATTGTATCACAAATAAAAATAAATGCCTGGTTTCACCACGTGACTACATATCGAAACCCATCCTTGTTCAATTCATTCATCTTTTACTTAAAAAAAAAAAAAGAAAAAATAGTTCAATAAAGAAATGGAGCTCCTTTTACACGAATTGAAAATATCTACAAAAATTTATCATTGGTGCAAACGAACAACAAAGGGAGTTTTAAGAAGAAGTCGATGAAAAGTAAACAACAATGCACAATATATCAAAATATAAATCAAAGTTCAAATTGAAAATAATTATAATTAAGTTATAATATTTAAAATACTTAACATATTTCAAGAAACAGTAAAAATTGTTTCGCATATATTATAACAATAACAGTATCATTCTATAGAACGTGCTTACATTTGGTATCAACTACCTCATGATTAATTAAAACGAAATGCACGGAACTTAAATTTAAAAGTCACGCGTCCCTGTGAAATCTCTCGTCCTCCCACGATGCCCCGCTGAGGAGTCCAACATTTTACTTATCAACTATTTGCCCCTATAGATCAGTAGAGCTATGTTGCGTAGTTCATAACTTGATATCGGTTTCAATATTAAAGTTTTTTATCGTTTTTCATTTTACAAACATAACTGGATAACGTTTTACAAACATTAATGTTTCATGCCGAGGAGGTGACTACGCATGTGACCCTGCCCGGTGATAACAATACATCGATATTACATTACACGCAACCATCGCGTTAACAATAAGTTCAACACTAACCATAATACATAAACACTAATAAACTCGTAACCATACAATACATACGGTGCATACAAAACAAAATTCATACAATCATACAATCGTACAATGTATACAAACATACAATTCATACAATAATTCGCAGCCATACCACCGCATCTGCAAAAGAAATGCGTTGTATGTTAGGTCGAGTCATATTTCTTGTCTGTGATTGAATATCTTTTGAGCTGCGTTGAGCTTTGAAATGAATTGAAACTTTCATTCCAAGAAATTAGGGCACGTAAATGGTATAGAATGTCCTGGTTTGGACGTAGCTGCATCACAGTTGGTGGTACACAGATGTTATTAAAAATGTCGATAACTTTATTACCGACGTTCATTGACAAATTCTTATCACCTGATGATTGGACGATTGGAATATTAGAACGGGCGACGCCAAATCCCTGGACCAAATATACATCCATCATTGACTTTTTAGGAAAGAAATCAAATTTTCCGTTCTCCTCAGAAACGTCCGAGGTTGGTGTGTTTAAATTTTATTTGTATTCAACAACGTAAATAAGATATAGCTTTTGACACAACGAAATTTTCTTCGTTGAATCTGCCAGGGTTTAATATAATCCGGGAATCTGAGGATAACTGCAGATTGGATTCATCCAGGGAACAATTCGAATTTAGATTGCCAACCGAACTGTGACGCGGCGAAACGATCGCACGATGAGAAAGTAGCGTCGTATCGTGGCAATTGCATTCTAACGTGTTAATTGACCGGAAAATTTCGTTCATTCGAAAACATCGAGTAACTCCTGCAAATGACACGTTGGCGTGCATTTCGAGCAGAAGAGACTCTCGTTATGGGCAACCGCTAGCTGAGCCACCATCATTCTTTGATATCACTTGGTGGTGTTAAACGTTTGCGCTAATTTCGTGCACATTCTCCATTTCCATTCAAAGAAAATTTGCGGAGAGTCACGTGAGTCGTATAACCGATTGAAATTTTCGCTTCGAGTCAAAATTCTTTTGATCAGTTTACTGAATTTGCAAGCTGCATCTACCTTGGGAGGAGAACGGACTGTCGAAGATATCGAAACTTGTAAAGGAACAAACGTAGAGAAGAGATATCGCGAGTACTGCTAAATGACACGAAAAGGGTGACGTAACGAAACGAAACGGAAATATTGGACTCTGGGAATTTGCTTTGGCGGCAGCATGCTCGGTTAGTTGCGAAATCCCGTCTGTTTGTCTCTCCGACAAATGGACCGTGTTAAAAACAAGTCATGGCAATCTGTTATTAAACGGGTTCCGACAGCTTGCTTTAAAGTGTACGTGCCGTTCGCGACAGTAGGGTAATTTATTCCATTTATTCCACTAGCAACGTAGGTAGCATTTAATTGTACAAGTACGCGCTTCTGAATGACGACTTTTTATGCATCGCGTATACATCAAGTGTCAGGTTTCATCTCGCGGAGGAAAATGGAAAAATTTTACCAATTTTGAATATTTGCGTAGAATTAGCTTGGTAAAGATGTTGATATTTGCGGCGATTAAGATAGAAACAGGGTACGATTTGTCTGACTGAAATAAAACACGATGTCCTTGAGCAAGTGGAATACGCGCACTTCGGGCGAAACGAGGAAAGCACATTAGCCACTAGGTAGAACAGCAGTAGAACAGTAACGCAACTCATCAGACACGCTAGATAAAATGGCACACAGTTTTATATATCTCGAATACACCGCTGTAAAGTTAATGTACCTAAATGCATTGTTTCATGGTTAATCAGTCTATCAGCTGGATAGAACCACGTTTATAAGTATTTTACCGCGCGATTCGATCTCGTCCGCAAATGGCCTCGGAAATTCATAAACGATTAACTCGGCTAAGAGAATCTGGGTTGACAAGACGTGAATTTATGTGTAACATCGCGAGTAGGACCATCGTGAGTAGCTTATGAAATTTTATGAAATTTTTTATTTCTGCCAATTGTTGAGTCATTTTTTTGAAATTTCTACGTTGCTGCCAAGAATCTTTAATGACGCGTAACAATTCGCAAGTCATCGTGGGAGCGATTCCATTAAACTTCCCGCGAAGATCGAACGTGTCTATACATACATTAAATTTGCGTAAGCCTACAACGTGTACATATGTTTTAAAAGCTCTTGGCTCGAATTTACGTACTCGATATTCTCACTGCATGTGTGTTGGATCGCTGAAATTGGATAGACAATTGATATTCGTATAGGATAGTGCTTTCTTTACCTTTTCGATGGAGAAGCACGGTCGAAGTACAGTCATAAAGCTGTCAATTATATTCTCATTAGTGCACGCAGGAAAGTGGCTGGTCCTTTTTTCCGTTTATGCAGCTGCTGACAACGTAAACTACTCTACTTTCCTTTTTCAGGATTACATACATAAGCACGTCGTGTGTGTGTGTGTGTCTGTTACTCAAATTTTGCTAAAGAATTCAACGAAAGAATTTTCATGTACGACAAGAATTTTAAAAGAATTTTTTTGGACACAAAGTAGCAATCTAGGATATTTGGCCGCTTCCAAACGGAATCGAATGTTTCCAAATAGTTGTTTCTCATTTCACGACTATCGGAAATTATTATTTATCCATCATCGACTAAAAGAGGTTGCAGGTTAATTTCCCCAGTGATAAGGTCAAAATTTATCGACCTACAAGGGTGGTCTGTAATTGGTCTATAATTTATAACCTCGATTAAAACTTAGCTCGAACAAGCAATTAATATTATCGTGTAATCTCGATCCTTGTATATGAATACTTGTAGAGAAAACTGAAATGTTCTTTTTTCTTTTCCTTCATTTTTTTATTTGACTTCAAAGCAAGTGAGGAATTTTCATTCCTTTTTCCAATTGTACGACACAGTGTGGCATTTGCTCCTGTGAAAAAATGTTCCTGCAAGTTTGACCCATTCTTGTTCTTTCATGCTGCGCGGAAATTGGATTAGAAGAATAAATACAGAAGAAAGTTGCTCTTTCGCTTCTGTAACTCTTCGATAAAGAGCAGAAAGGTACCGCGCTATGTCCTTGTTTGCATGTACTTCGATTTTTCACGAGAGAGCTGTTCGATAAATTTAATCGAACGCGATCATCGTCATACGTGTACGTGTCGTACAGCATGGAAACAAAAGTATGTCCGTGATTATCATCGTTTAATTATACGTCTTCACGATCTCTCGGCGAACGGAAACGCTGCGTCGAGTCCTCAATTTTCGCAATCTTTCGTTGAAAGACAAAGAACACGACGGGAAGCTTTGGTGGACAAGGTTGTGCGCGGGATAAATAAAATAAAACACAGTCGTCTGTGAGTTGCTGGAAATTCGCGGCAGAAACGAGCTTGAGAAAGGAATCTTTGACAAATTTGCGATAAGCGTAATTAAAACGGAGACTTGTAATCGCACAAGTTTCGGCGAATATTCTGAACCAACAGCAAGGGTTCGGTGCGAATAGGGAGGAAGGTGATGTCTTCACGTGGCAATGAAGTCCTCGTGGTGGAACGGAAATTATCAGAAAGAGCCGATCATTCAGGAAAATTGGCTGAAAATGTAGGCAAAGCACTTTTAGCTCGTTGCGCGAGAGAATCGTCGGAAAGCTAGAAATTATTGTGAAATCAGAAGACACGGAACACACGGAAGCTGATGATGTCATCGCGGATGGAATATGTTTAACGAGATGATTTCTCGAAAAAAGAATTTCCACGAACGACACAAAATTTTCAGTCATAAAAAATATACTGACGGAAGTAGGGAATTTTCTCCCCCCTCCTCCCGCGAGCTATTCACTCATAGTCAGTTTCTACCAACCTGTTTCTTCCCCGAGAAAATTACTTCTTGCTCTTATCCGCAGGGGGCTATCTTTGTTTAGCTGTTAAAGAAGTGTTACAGACAAAAATGCACAAGAATTTTTGTATTTTTGTATTCTTCGACTCTGATACATCTGCAAAGTGACAAGCATATCATGTTACCGAGATTTTATTAATTGTGAGAGAATTAATAATTATATGGTATAGTTTATGAGAATTTATATTTGTATAGAAATTACAGTATTGTATAGTAAATGTATATTGCAGTTTTCGATTGTATTGATATTGATTAATTTCTGCTTCAACGGGAGCTAGATTTTGAAAGACTAATGTCGTTATGTTAAATATAGTTAATCAATAAGTTGTATCGCGCAAGGAGTGGTCCTGTTTGTATAAATATTTTGTAAAATTGCATAATGTAATATTTTAATACCCTTGTACATTGTAACAACGTTTCGGATTCGAGTTTCGAGAAATTAAACGTTAGCTTTATAATTTTTAAATTAGTTTCTAAGATTTCTCGTGAAAGAATCTGTTTATGAAATAACGAAATTATATTTTTAAATATTTCATTTACTAATTGAGTTAATTCATTTCCAATTAAATCATTTATTTGTTATTTCGTGAAATAAATTATTTACTATTCGCCAGCATCTTTAATCGTTACTTGAGTTCGATAGAAATTTTGGATAGCCGAACATTTAGAATATATAATAGGATATATTCAGTAATGAACATGAATCCACGTCGTTAATTAAAGTGGATCTACGTCATCTGAAAATAGAATAGTCTCCGTAGTTGTTAATCAAGTATATTACTCTTTATAGCAATCAATCGTAGTTAAGAAAATGTAATAACAAAATGTAATTTATTATCATTACGTGAATCAGGGATAAGTCTTCGTATACTGCAATGTATTTATATATACATACAGTTTCATCGTTTAGTAAGTGATGAAATAGAGCTAGAACTGAAGTTATCATTCGTTCTACAAAGAAAAAAAGGATCGTTCAAGTCTCTAAATGTACGCTGTTCTACAACCATAATTTCGTACATTTATTATTGTACATCTATTGTACATCTTAATGTACAGTAGAAATAATAGATAATATGATAAACAATATGCACCAATTATAAATTGTAAACTATGCAGGTCAACTACAAATTGTACATTCTATAAATCAATCATTCATCAGTCATCCTACACATCAATTATTAAATCTGTAAAATTGCAAATTTATCATTTTGACCATCTTGATATTTCCAGCGTTAAAATACACTGTTTTATATCTACAATCTTTCCGTGTATCTGTTACTTTTACTCATCAAAGTGAAATAAAATTGTAAATTCAATCAATCGTTTATGTACATCCGTAATATTTTAAGTCGATCGGGTTGATTTTTCCAGCGCTAACGAAGAACAATAGACGGTCTTTCTTCGATCGACGGACGAAGATAAATCCCGTTGCTCGAGAACAATCGGACGAAAGAAAAGTACAATTCTTCGCCACGGCGTACAAACGACCCGCACCGTGACGAAAACACAAAAACCGTAGGCAGATTCGCGTAGGAACTCGCCATGGTTTTAGTTTCACGAACGTCGCGTTGTGCCCGTTGTTAATACCTATCGAACGATAGCCAGTGTCAGAGGTTAAGCGAACACAGTGCCTGCAACGTTCCTTTGTGCGGCAGCCAGACGAATTCCGCTCGCATTCGGCCAAACGGATCTATCCTTTGCCTTCTCTGTGCGAATATTTATTTGGCCTGGTGAATCGGAAAAGAGAAACAGACAGTAGAGAGGTAGAGCGAGATAGAGAAAGAAAGTGGCTCGTTTCGCTTGCACGTTATCGCGTTCGTTCTAAATCAGTAGCCGAAGAACAATTAACGAAGAACAATTAATCTCTTTCCTTATCGTGGCCTATCCGAACGAATTCCATCGGTTCACACCCTCCGAAAGAAATCTCCGTCTGAATCTTTCGCCGTTACCGAATATATATCTATCCTTCCGTTTCTTTTTACTTTATTTTTTTCTTCTCTCTCTCTCTCCCCCCTTCTTTTTGTCATTATTGCTTTTCTCTCTCCTGCTAGTTCTCTTTTGCTAGGAGCTATTCCTTTGACGAATCCGAGCGTTCGTTAGCGCGTGGGAAATATTAATTCTCCGCCGTAAGAAAGGAGGCCAAGCGCGTTACAAAGCCAGATAAATAACAGTGGGTTATTTATCTGGCTTAAGTCGATAGGTAAAAATGCGTTTCGAGACAATCTCTTCGCTCTTCTGTGAAAGAAGATTTAAAGATTTAAATTTGACCTCGAGGAATCCGTCGAGATTGAATCCCTTTAACCATGGAGTTACTGTTTGCGCAGGTAGATACGACGGTAACATTTACGGCGATACTTGGGCAGGACATATTGGAAGCGAGTGATCAAACTGTCGGCCTGTCAACGCTTTGCCACCACCTGGTCTTTCTGTTAGTTTCCGAGCGAAAATTGTCGGACGTTGCAACGATTCGGCGAGAGATGCAATATTTCGTCTCTTTATGCTCCGTAGAAGCGGCTCAGAAAACGACCGATACTCGATAAATCGCCGCTCTCGACGCTCTCGACGCTCGCGAGCGCTTCCGTTCAAGAGAACTAAAGGTAATAACTCGCCGTGTCCCACGCCGATTCCCAGTTTCCGATCCGCGGAATATTCGCTGCGTGCCATACCTCCCCCGATTCTGCTGTGTCCCCCCACCTCTTGTAAGTTTTGTGAATTTCAATCTCTTCGGCCGTCTACGTATCGTCGGACGTTGCCGAGTTGGTGACGTTGTCAAGAATTGGTCAGATGTGAGCGGTCTTTGTAAAGTATCTTGGCCAAAAACTAAGTACAGGACTCCTGTGGATGAATTCTACACCTTCGACCTGACGTTGAATTTCAATTTCTTTTTTTTCAATTCCAAAGAACCATAGATCGCAACATAATAGTTGCCTTGAAAAATGACAGAATTGTTTCTTAATCATTTGACACTGCTCTAAACGCGTGCGTGCTAACAGCTACTTTATTGTTCTGGATTCCCTAACAGTTGACTCATCATAATTACGAGTCTAAAATGTAAGCTATCGGATGTGAGTCTAAATAATCACTTTCAATAAATAATCAATTTTTTCCAATACTTTTAAACAGATGTTAATGATCAAATATGTGTAATTATCAATTTTTTCATCCCAATATTCGTAAAACGCTGTTTTAAATCTTTATATTATTTCATTGATCAAGTACCATCAAGTTCAATTCAACGAGTAATTTTCAAAACAGATCTGATAACCATATTTTTTAGGTTCACTTGCCATCGTTAGCAGCGCTGCGGTGCATTACCCGATCGAATCGGTACGACAGAATGTGACACAAAAATGGTAATGAGGTCCCGACATAGAGGAGTACATTGTACATCGAGGTACAGTCATACACCTATTTGTTTGCGATGATATCTATCATGTTATATAATAACAGATTCGGCATCTTGAGCAGGTTGTGTAAAATCACCGTCACGTAAATTCAACGTGCCAGTGAAACCGAAGAAGGAAAAGGAAAATAAAAGCGTAGACGGAACTCCTGTTTAAGACACAACTGTTACCTGGCTTACAAATTTCGATCCAGTTCGTTTCTCAACTTAGAAACTTTGATCGTTTCAAAGACAACTGTCGCGTCGAGAATAGTTCGTTCCGACGAACTTGTTCCGTCTACCGAGAGATGTGCAGATGAGCAGACGAGCAGACGAGCAGACGAGCAGACGAGCTCCCTCTCTTACATTGAGCGTATTGTACACGTATGTAAGAACGTCAGAAATCGCTCAATCCTTGGAAATTCCTCTTATCAAAACAAGCAGGATACACGAGCAGAGAGATAAATCCCAATAAATATTGCTTTCGTTACTTAGTTTAGCTCCAACTGACTTTGTCGCGGTGTGTACAGGACGTCCTCAACTGGAACGGCCAAACTTGCTTGTGAGGGGGAGGCGTGATCTGCACATAAAGAGAGGAAGAGTATGTTAATGTACAGTTTTTCAGGCGAAAATGTATTGTTGTTAATGCATTGAAAATGCAGTTATTACGGCAGATGTTGTACGAGAAAATTTGGATATTGCAAAGAAAAGTTTGTTCGTCGCCTACAATCTACAACGCCAATTTGATGGAGATGCATGTAAGGAACTTGCCGTAAAATTGATCTTGACCTTCAATTTTTTTTCCCTTTGCATTGTACTCTACTCTTCACGAAGGTAGAACTTTCAAAGTGACCATGTAGATCACTTGGAAAGTGGCAAAAAAAAAAATTTTCTTAATCTTGTCACGTTACTTAATCGTGCATGCTAGCAGCGACTTTACGGTTTCGAACGCGTGGAGGTTTACATTGCGTATACTTATATTTCGAATAATGTTAAAAGTTAGTTTTATCACACTGATAGTACATTTACGATAAATCAAATGTTAGTGGAACGTAATACGGAAATAGACATTCACTCGTCCTAAGCCACAAATTCGCTGTTACGCAATACACACGAGTCCGCATTGTTAAAATCGGTTATATTTAAGAGAATAAAATTTGCTACCTCACTTGATTATCAAATTATCCAACTCGATTTCCTTAAAAGTGAAGCATTTTACAAAAAATTCTATTCTTCATTTTCACAGATAGAGCAATCTGTCAATTATTCTTTTCTATCAGTACTATACTAGAATTAATTAAATTCGTGTATATTCAGTTTCCTCAGAAACTAAATTCCTTGTTCTTTATTTTCAACCTAGTTTTTCACTCAGAATCACTCCCCTTTTAACCTTGTGTAAGCACGACAGAAAGGACTCACAGTCAACACAAAATATAGTAGTACAGCGAGTATTGCAACATTTCTACACGAATGAGTTCACTGAATGGAAGTCTCGTCTCGAAAGTCTTCCTACGAAAGTTCCGCAAAACTTTTTAATTACACACGTGCTGCGTTTCCCGTGTCTCTGGTTGTTCCACTGCCTTTCTATTGCTCCGCGGTTCCGTCGTGTGGATTTTTCGATTCCTCTGGCGAAGCGCTGATGGAACACCAGGAATTCGAGTCAGTCCCGAAAGGGCCGTGATTCATTGCCCGAGAAACGAAGAAATTTCGCTCACGCGACGTATCTCGCTAGCGGCCTATTTTGACCTATTTTAATCGGAAACAATCCATTTCTTCGGAGCACACCGGAAGTGTTAGACGATACACGGTTCGAGGCTTCAAACTGGGTTGTGGCCCGGAAGAAAAGTCACGACGAGTAGCCGGTCAAGAAGCCGTCCCAATTGTCGCTCGAAAGAGTCGCCACGCAAGAGAAGAAACAGTCGCCACGCACTCGGAATAATCTTCGAAGAATCTTCAAGAATGAGCCTTGAATCACGTCGATGAATTTCCGAGTGGATTCGAAAACGTCGTTGGTACAGTATTTCCACTCGAAATCGACCATTTTGCAGATCGCAAATGAAATTCATTTCGAGTGTAACTCGAAGGTGAAGCAACGCGTTTTGTCATTTTTGTGCCAGTGATCACGGAGTCACGAAATTGTCAATTAGCATATTTAGTATATGATATCAACAGAGTTACAACATAAAAACTAACGTACGTTAGCGAACGTCGTTTTTGCAAAAAATATGTTTACTGTTGCCTTGAATTAACGGAGCCTAGGTAACAACAAAAAGCTAAAAACTACCAAATGATTAATTGAGGAAATAGGAAAACTGTGTATCGAATTATTAACGATAGATTGTCGATTACGCATCATTGGCTAATCGTGAAAGATCAATTGACCTTTCACCGATCACGACGACGGCAGTTCATTAAACATTAAAATACTTCGTCAAGTACGCATCGCATATACAAACTTTAAAAGTCGAATAATTGAATGATATTCTTGAATATTCCGATCATTGGGGGACATCATATGATGTCTGTAATGAAAGATTTACAACGATTGAGCAATTAGTCAGAATTCTCTTCTATAGTTGCCAAGTATTATTTAAAATTTTTAATGAATCATTAACTAACAAGCCGATTTCCCGCCACGCTTGTTTGCTTCTTTCCCGTGCCCTGTCTGCTTCTTCTTTCATGGTCATTATCTCTTCAAATAAGAGGCTTACCGCCTTCTTTTCTCGTCATAGTCTAAGAGAGCTTTCACTATGGCTGCCGGTGAGATGTCCAATCAAATTCTGGCCTTGAGGACGCTACTTTGCGCCACAAAGACCGGGCATACCTCGAGTGTGCTTGGCGGAGTCCTGCTCCGCGTCGCAGTGGTGACACTCGGCGGTTTTCTCCGCTGCAATTCTCCTCTGTAGTTACTCACCGAAGCATCCGTGCACGTTTCCTTACAACCGTCCTATGACGACCTTGCCGGAACATGCTTGGTAATTCCAGCTGTGCCGAACTTTGGGGCACCGAGATCCCCTTTGCCTTGTGATCTTTAGTTAGCTTCCGTCATATTTATTTAATTTTAACTCCTCCTTCCTCTCGACCACCTGCTCTTTCGCACTCTGTTCCAAAAGACAGCATCTCTTCCACAGAGCCCCAGGGAGCACCACGGCGGTGAGGTGAGGCGAGTGGATCATTTGATCGGTAAAATTTCTCAACTTCGTCGAAGAGACACAAAGTGAATCATCATCTACATTAAGGTTTTTGATCTTATCAGGATTCCCTGAAATCGGAAAAACATGCACCAAACTCAGTTCCACGACATAAAACTAACCTAAACAAATCTGAAAGAATAAGCTCGACAAAAAGGATTCAGAGTCGATACATGGTATAGTGTTGCACCAAGTATTGTAACACTTCTACGTCAATAATTTTCGGAGTGGAAGTCTCGTCGTCTCGCTCGAACGAAAGTTCTGTAAAATTCTATGGTACAATTACACAACGTAACAACCCTTTACACTCGATGGTCTCTTCTGAGGGCATATCATACTCAATTCTAGCCCGTATTATCTTCTTTTTTATAATCTGCTGACAATTGCAACGAACGTGTATTTGGAGTTGCACGATGCTACGTGTAGTAGTGTAATGTGTAGTAGTGTAATAGGCGCTTAAGGCTACAATGACGTAAGAAAAGCAGAAGAACTTCAGAATAAGATGTTTCTCAAGAAACTCCTGACTGTCAATTGTTACTAGATGACTCACTTAGTTCGAAATAATTCACATAAACTAGAAACTTCTTTCGAAGGTTAAATACAGCGGACGACAATATTCTAAATCTACGTATCATTCACTCTTGTATATTATACTCGCAAGTTTGCAGTGCGCAATAGTTGATTATCAGTCTTAAATTTGAGCGATACCAAGTGTTAGAAAGATACGATGGATAAAATTTCGATTTACTGTTTCCAATGCTATGTGATTCTATTTGAAGCGAAGATGAATGAATTGCAGGTGGACGACACGAGAGAAATTTGTCGAAGGCAATTGTTAAGCACGGGACTGTGAATCATTCGCCGTGGCGAAATTCCTCTCGTCGACGACGGCGACGAGGGATTGGCAATTTCCCCGACGATCGATTGAATTTCAAAACGCTAATCGCAAGTCGCTGTCGCCCGGCAAGGTTTCAAACAGAACCGTAACTGAGATTGAATCGGGCCTCTGTTCCGATCAGAATGTCGTGACGCGAAGTCGTGCTGGCATGCTGGACATGCGAACCGGATCGGTCCGCACTTTGCAACGGACAACCGCCGGTGGGTTCGACCGGAATATATATTACCACTGTGTTCCAGCGACATTTACCGTATCCACAGACTCTAGTTCTCCTTTAGATTCTTTTCCGAGACAAAAGATGAGACGCAACCGATATTTCAAGCGACAGGTTTGCTCGGAACGTCACGAAGCGACAAACATCAAACATTCTGTTCGCCATAGCAAGGGCAACAGTGTCAAAGTGTCAGCATCCAGAGTGGAGACTCTTTGTCTCCGTCCAGAATTCCGAACATTTTTCATCAGTCTTTCGATTATTCACACTTGCGCCGCCAAGAAACAACAGATCAATCGCTTTCGTCGTTTTGTCTGGTGGAAAATGAACTCCCGTGGAAATGGAGGAGGCAACGCAGCCTGCCACGATCCGCTTCCATCTTCCAAAGCCTCTTCGATTTCAGATGCCAGAAGTATCTCCGTGCCAGGTGTTTCTCCATCACCCGTCCATCTCTCGTTAATTACCTTCGATCTTCCACGAAGAAATCCTTCTCCCCTTCTGCACGAGACGAAACAGTGCAGAAACATTCACCGTTTTCTCGAATTATTGTTACATTTTTAGACATGTGCGCGCAGGTGAGATTCGAACTCGCGAAAAAGGAAGAGAGAGAGAGAGAGAGAGAGAGAGAGAGATGAAAATTGCACGCAAACGAAGTAGAAAATATACGAAAAATAACTGCGACGTTTTGAACGCACGTGACGATATTCTGGCGCGCGCAGCTGCTCCCTGTGATAAATGTACGTGGTACAGACATGTAGCCGTGTATTTCTCGATGCCGTGCGAAGGCTTTTTATCTCGGACAAAGACCGCGAAGAAAGATGGACGAACGCAGGCTGGACGGAGACGCAGACGGAGAGGCAAGCTAATTCATCGTTTAACGCGCGCGCGGAACTATTTCTCGTTCGCGTTCGTTTTCTCCAATTTTCTGCTGGCATCTCCCTTCAAGAACGTATTTCACCGACTGCCGTTTGTCTGTTTTATATGTATCATATATATATGTACGTTGTATACCTTCTCCTCATCCCTATTACTTTTTGCCAAACCACCCCTCCCGTTACCGTTACTCTTTATCTCTCGACTATTTCTTTTTCTTTCGTC
This sequence comes from Tetragonula carbonaria, assembly GCA_032399595.1. NCBI lineage: Eukaryota > Metazoa > Arthropoda > Insecta > Hymenoptera > Apidae > Tetragonula > Tetragonula carbonaria. The sequence goes on from JAUCRC010000043.1 coordinate 151,366, forward strand.
TCGCAGAATTCCTCCACTTTCATCAAGATAGAGGAAGAAAATTTTTGTCGTAGATAGTCTTATGATCGTTGCTGCCTCGAGAAAGACTTCATACAGTGTCCACTTATTTTACCCATTCTTCTTTTTCTTATTCTTTCACTTATTTTCGTTTAAACGCATTGCTTTACCCTCCACGAAGCATAGGATATAGTGTAGTTCTATATTTTATTATATATTGGGTTGTCCGGAAAGTTCGTGCCGATTTTTGATAGGTAGCGTAAGAACAGGTCTGAATATATCAGAACGATTGGAGACAAATGACACGCGAACATCGTAAAAGACGGTATTTCTTTTCAGGCATATTTGGAGAAGAATTTGGTTAACATGGAAGAAGACAAAGTGCTTTTCGGGCATTTAATGCTTTTCTTTTACTGGAAAAGCAAAAATGCCACACAAGCGGTAAACAAGACACGCGCTGTTTATGGCGAAATTGCTGTAGCCGAAAGAACTGTGCGGAAGTGGTTTGCTAGGTTCAAAGCTGGTGATTTCAACCTTAAATATCAAGAACGCCTGGGTAGGCCCTCCACCATGAAGATCAGATTAAAACACTGATCGAGAATAACCCACGCCATACGACACGTAAATTAGCAGAAATGTTAAATATGTTAAAGTCCACCGTTCACGAGCATTTTGTTAAGCTTGGCTACATAAATCGTTTTTATGTATGGGTTCCCCACGATTTAACGGAGAAAAATCTGATTGATCGCAATACCATTTTTGAAGCAAGTTGTGACGGGGGATGAAAAATGGATCATTTATAATAATGTTGAGCGAAAAAGATCTTGGGGAAAGCGGAATGAACCACCTTTAGCCACCCCAAAAGCCCGACTTCATCCAAAGAAAGTCATGATCAGTGTTTGGTGGGATTGGAATCCCTTCTCCCTTCTGTATTACGAGCTTTTACCAAACAACGATAAATTCAGAGAAGTATTGTTCCCAATTAGACGATTAAAGACAGCAATTGAACAAAAACGTCCAGAAATAGCGAATTGGAAAAAAGTGGTATTTTGTCAAGACAATGCGCGGCCTCATGAGTCTTTGATAACTCGACAAAAGTTGTTGGAGCTCGGTTGGGATGTTCTACCCCATTCACCGTATTCACCAGACCTCGCGCCTTCTGATTTCCACCTATTTCGATCATTACAAAATTTCTTTAATGGAAAAAACTTCAACTCCTTGATCGATATAAAAAATTCATGTAGAAAAGTTTTTCGCTGAAAATCCTGAGAGACTCTGGAAGGACGGAATTTTCAAGTTGCCTGAAAGATGGAAAAAGGTTGTAGAACAGAATGGTTGTAGAACAGCACCTATATAATTTAATAAATGTATACTAAAATTTAAATCTCCTGCGTTTCAATTTTCCTTCAAAATCGGCACGAATTTTCCGGACAACCCAATATTTCTTTATTTTTATACAGTAGTGGTGGCTAACTGGCTTCTTGCCCCCACTCTCTTGATCGCTAGCGTTCTCCTCTCCACTGCAGCCACCTCTTCACTGCTTGTTGAGAATGCTGCGGCCCCGTCTATTACATCACATCCCACCACCATCACATTGAAATTAGCATCATTGAAATTACCGTGCATGAGCTCCCCCTCCCTCTTTCATGGTATGTCGGTCATTTGGTCAATTGAAAGAATTTGAAGATACGCAAATAATTGGAAAACTAATAAATTGAGAAGAACTGATTATTTAAGAAAATGTTATTTATTTGATAACTTTATTTGAAAATTTATATTTAAAGTGATATTCGGAAAGATAAATATTCGGAAGAATATCAACGGAACCAAAATACTAGTAACACAAAAAAAAAATCAAATAATTCAAAATAATTTATTAGCATACATTGTTGGCGGAAGAGACTTGTCTTGTCTTTTAATAGTACTTAAACATTTGGGGCGGTAACGAGAAGATTTGAGATACATCTGTTCGAAAAAATTGAAAATAAGAATAGTCTCTGTACTGAAGACAAAGACAAAAGGGAAGTATTATATTTTATAAGTATTCGTTTTATTAAGATATTATGTTACAACGAAGCATATCTGAATTACTTTTATCGTTGTCAAAAAATCGAGCGGTGTCCTTTTAAATTTCTATGTGTAACGTACTAACTATGCCGTAACCGCAGAAGGAACAATGAGTAAACATAAACATTTATATTAGACGTTATACCATTTATACCTATCAAACTCAAGTAACGAATAAAGATGATACCGAACAGTAAATAATTTATTTCACGAAGTAACAAGTAAATGATTTAATTGGAAATGAATTAATTCAATTTTTATACAAAATACTGAATAATATAATTTCGTTATTTCACAAATTGTATATTTCTCAAATAACTTTAAAAAGTAATTTAAAAATTAGGAAGCTAACGTTTAAATTCTCGAAATTTGAATCCGAAACGTTGTTACAATTTATAAGGGTATAACTGGAAAATTACACTATGCAATTTTACAAAATTTTTATTCAAACAAGACCACCAGTCCTGGCTCAATTCAACTTATTGATTAACTGTACTTAACCTAACGATATTAGTCTTACAAAATCTAGCACCCGCTGAACACGAAATTAATAAATTCTCGTGAATATGCGGCAACGAATACTACAGTATCCATTTATTATACAATTATAAATTCTCATCAAAACTCACCCCAATCTATTATACAATTATAAACACTAATCAACATCTCATCCCAAATTATTATACAATTATAAATTCTCATCTACTGTAATTATTAATTCTCACATGTAATTATTAATTCTCACAATTAATAAATTCTCATTAACATGACATGCTGCGTCGAATAATATAATTCTGTAATACTTCTTCAAGTACAATCTTCGCGCGTGCATCCCCGCTTTCGAAGGAAATTCTACTCATACAAGATTGTTTCTTATAGATTCTTCATCTTTTGTCATTCTGACACCAATTTTCTTTCTACTTTTTCCATACCCTTCCATAATTGAATCCCTTCTTCAGACTGTGTAGTTAGATCATCGACCACGATATCAGATTTCTTTTGCAGTGAAATGAAATCGGAATTCAAACCTGCAATACATTCTCGACTTTCGATAATGTATTGCATAAATTCTCGGATACAAGGAAGTCGATCAATTCACTTTCTGAATTTTTACTTCGTAACCTGTCGATTTTGGTATTCTTGAATGCTTGTCGAGGAATTATAGGAGAGAACTTTTCATAGTACTCATTCAACATTTCTTCGTACTTTGCTTTGTCAAATTGAGCTTTGATCGTTCGTGGTTTCATTTCTTCATATCCGTATTTCAAGGAAGAATTATCGGCACTTCGATGATCAGTTCCTTTCAAAGGCATAATATTACGTGACGTTTCACTGTATAAAACACACTTGGGTGTATGTTGCACTTTTCTGGCCAACTAAATTCAGTGTTCATTTTGTTGGACTGTTCTCTCTCTCTCTCTCTCTCTCTCTTTCTTTTAATCAGATCTCTTAAATCCACCTTCTTCACATTTTTCATTCTTCTTGTCGATATTCGTTGAGATTACTCCATCTGTCTTGATTCTGCCATTGTTCTTTTATCGTAAGATAGAAATATATATCAGGAAGTCCAGTACACGCTTTCACAAGGTTTATGTCCATTGTCTCGACGCTGCTGCCTGTTCTTCTAGAATCTTTGCCTAGGGTGAAGTTTGCGTGAAGTTTCAAATAAAGTTAAGATAAGAGTCGGTAACTTGTCCTACAGCTGCCGCCAAAGATTGTAGTTACGATGTTACAGTGCAATTAAAAAAATTGTACTGTATAATTTCACACGAACAGTAGTATATGACTCGATACTACGCTGTATAATTTTATTTGCACGTTGAGACTTTCAGTACGACTGCTACACTGGCGAAATACTGAATGTGAATGCCCTTTCCGCCGCGCATATGCCCCTTCCGACTTGTACCCTCTCCTTAGCCAGAGTAACTTAGCACTTATAACTGACCAATTGCCTTAGTCTTACAAAAGACAAACTTCTTACAAATTAAATAAAATTGTTTTTAAGGTTCCAGAAATTTGATTACACGACGTCGCATATTGGGCCCGGATTGGGATTCAATAACTATTGACACGTTAAAAATATTGCGATGAAACTTGACATAAAATTTTCAGGAAGGAATTTCCATATCAACTATAAGCAACGCGACATATTTCATGCACATTTACTCTCTGATTTGTTACCTTTACAAATTCTACAAAGAAATAGTCGAATTGTTACATCCTACGTATTATATCTCCGAATAATAATTTAACTAATCGTATTTACAATATAAATAAATAGAAATTTTAATTTGAAATTATGAATGAAAACGCGTTTAAAGTCAATGATAGAGTTCTAATGTATAACGATCATAAAGGAAATAAGTTGGATTCTGAATGGTTGGGACTTTATATTATCGACGAAATAAAAAGTCCTTGTTACATCTGTAAAGACCCTAAGGGAAGATTTATCAAAATACATGGTAACAGGTTAAAAATATTTAAAATTTGATTTCAGATGAATAAGATCATATTATTGGCAACACTAACACTAGTGAATTTATCAAAGATATATAGAAGATATATAGAAAGTTTACTAAATCGAATATGCGAACAAAGCAATTGTAGAGAATCTCCGGAAATTAACGTATTAAGAGTTAATATTAATACATTGGAGAATAAATATATACATTATAAGAACTTGATGTATCTAAGAGTAAAGAAAGGTCAATTTAATTTTGTAAGAAGCATCTCTAAAACCTTATTTGGCACATTAGACGATAGCGACATAGAATTAATCAATCAAAACATAGACAAACATTTCGACGCAAACAACGAAATTATACAGGTAATAAGGAATCAAACGCTAATGATCAAAAATCTCTTGAAACTTTCGATCGTAGAAGAACGAGTATTTGGAAAAATTGTAGAAGCAGTGGATTTTGCACTCAATATAATTAGTTTAGAATTACTCATATACGAAATTATTGAACAAGTATATACCACAATAACTGCGATACTTATAGGAAAACAAGGAATGATTCACCCGGATATCCCAACTAATGAGCAATTTTTATTGGCCTGTACAAAATTAATAAAAGAAAGTACATACAATGCCATAGAACCAATAGAGGAGAACGTTCAACTAATTTATGATATTAGCGATATAAAAATTAACCTTAGAGGAACTAAAAAATAGTTTATGTAATAGATATACCGATTCTAGAAACTACAGAGTGGAAATTACGAAATACCGATACCTAAAAGAATCGGCACGATTTTCAGCGCAGTTAACATACCAGAAACACTAACACTTCAAACAATATACGAATACATTGGAATAGACCCAGAATATTTAGACAAACGTTGTAAATTAGGCAAGCTAATCCCTATATGTAAACGAACCAGACCGAACACACCATTTCTCACCGCGAACCGAAATTGCGAAGCCGAAATAATTAAGAACTTGCATCATCATTGTGAACGTGTATTTCTCAAAATTGTATCAATTACTTACATTCCGCTTTCTACATCTGAAAAGTATATTGTAATACCACGACAAAAAACCATACTTGACATAAATTTAAAAAACATCTTATAAAAACAATTAGTTCAGCGCATTTGATAGAAGTCAACATTTGATACAAGTCGACTGCATTATACAAACACCAAATTCAATAATGAGAATTAGTCCAGGAAGATCAAATTTAACATGCGAAACGAAATTGATCAATGTAAATGTAAACATGTCGGAAGAACAAATAACATTGTTAAAAGAACATTTGAAAGAAACACCAATTGTATCGAAAGACTTGAAAGAATACTCAAAAATGTTAGAAGAAAGTTCCGACCTGTTAACATCGCTTGAACGGCACATAGAACTCGCACGGCAATAGAGATGGGATTATCGATACTTGAAATATTAGGTTACATAGCTCTGGGATCAACAACGCTTTACGGTTTATATAAAATAAGTAAATGTACTAATATATTAATCTGCTGTAAGAATTGCTCAAATACGAATAATACCACTGACACTCAAACGTCCGCCTCATTATGACACACACATGACTAGTACCTAGCCTAGGTACAAGCCTAGTTCGGGAGTTCGATATGGCCACCATCATACATCATCATCAACTCACCAGCATCCGAGGACCAAAGCGAGTTCGCTCCGGGGAAGCAAAATCTAAGAATGGGGGAATGAGACAACCACCCTTAAAAATTCTTTTGCTTACGTCACCAACTAATTAGTCATGGGCGACGGATGTGTGCAGCTTGGTGTGTGCAGCTCTGGGATAGTAATGACATCAGTTACGACTGAGCAGTCAACGAGAGCTATTAAATAAAATTTTAACCAAGTACGGTCTTATTGTTAATTTTACGTGACATTTCGCGTTTAAATCGTGACATCGGCATGTTTCGTAATAGTTATCCCGTTAGTGTTTCTTCGTGTGTTATTCTACAACTGGCGCTTGGAGTTGAAGTCACCTCCTATTAGATAATACTTAGTTCTGTTTCTGTTGGTTATTTCGTCCAGTTCTGCTGTGCTTATTTTATTACTCAGTGGAGCATATGCTGCACCAATATTGTGGCAGGGTGAGGTTTTAGCTTTGAGCGTGACGGTTTCCATGGACGGTGTTGTCGCTTGTGGAGTGTGTTCTATTGATATTGTAAGGTGTGTCGCTATTAGGACTCCTTTGGGAGTCATTACATTTTCGGAAACTCTGTCTTTTCTGGTTATTCGGAATTCTGGGATGCGAATCGTGTCTTGTAGTGTCAAACATGTTTCTGTAATTATAGTGTTACGCCGACGTGAAATTGGTACTTCGACTGAAGATGCTACCTCGATTACGAATATCGATGTATCGTTCGGCTGGTCGTTTCGTTGACGACCGGCATTGTTCAAATCGGATTTATAACATATACATCTTTAAATAGCTCATACTTCATATCATTTTTATTAATAATTTATAACAATAAATTCGGTCGTCGACAATACAATTCGTCTCAATAAATGGACTATAAAAAAGAAAATATGCATGGTAGCGTTTAAAAAAATAAATCAGACTTCGAAATTTCGAAACGTATGAATTTAGCAGAAATAATTTACAGCACATAATATGCTTCTTTATTTGTAGAAACAATATTTGTAGAAATATTTTATTGATAAGTTCGAACTTCCAAAAGATCGTGTTTAAGGGATAAAGGTAATTCATTCAAGTTGTGGATTTACAAATTGGTAAATTGAAAAGCGTCATATATAATCATATCTTTCATAAAAAAATCATATATCAATGAATTTTTTCTAATTTTTTAAAATAGATTTTAATTGTCAAATATATATTAAACTTTTCATCCCAATTTTCACCAATCTCTGTTTCAAATCGTTATATTCCTCCATTGATGAAGTACTACTAGATTCAATTCAATGAATAATTCTCAAAACAAATCTGGCAACGCTGTCAGTATTTTCTGATTTTCGCGATGAAAAACTTGCCCGAATCGGAAACGACGGGGTATAACACAAAATCAGTAACGCGGTGCTCACAACCGCAAAATCATGGACGAAAAAATACACGGTCGTGCAATGTCTATTCATATACCTCGTTTGTGATTAAGGCTATGAATATACGTATTCGTGACTGTACGAGAGCAACGAAGGCTTTACGGAGTGTATCGAAAGGGAATTCGGAACAGAGGAAGATTCGAAACTCTGGAGAATAAAGATCAGGAAGAAAGTTGCGAGTCGTCAGCGAGTAAGGACGTAGCAAAATTTAACTAGAGTATCGAGTCGCAAGAGAATAAATATCTAGAGAGGATATAGAGTGTAAAGCGAGTTGGGAGAGCCAGAGTGTATCAATCTTTTTTATCCTCGCCACTATAGATGTTCTATAAAAGTTTTCTATTAAATCCTAGATTCATATGTGTGACATGAACTTTTGCATTTCAGAATTCGGTTTCAGAGTACAACTGGGGTATATTTGGTTTCAGCAATCTGTCATAGTATAATTCTATATATAAAAGCAAATCAGAGAAATGACAACATAATCTTTTTCTATGGCGCTTAGTCTTCGACAAAACTGAAATAAAAAATATATCAAATTCTCAACAAAACTTATAATACCTGAAATACACATTTATTCATTTTTTATAGAACTTTGTAACAAATGAATAAATAATGCAAATTTTATTCTTTTTAAAATTACTTCCGTTTCATTTTGATTGATTTTTAGAAATTTGAGGACAATTCAACTTTTATTAAATAAGAAATAACTCACTTTCTGCTGTATTCATTGATAAAGTCAAATACTCATGAATTACGGCTAATTTTACCAAATCAATATTATGAAACTTGAACACATTTATAACAAAAGAAATATAAAAATGATACTACGTCATATTCATAAGCAACATACTTCCTTTCACCTTCACCTTTCTACACTTTTCTTGTTATTTCCTGAGATTAAGAATGGAAGAATAATTAATGAAACAATAACATTTATGACGTGAATAAATGAAATAATAGAATAGCACAATCATGTCCATTCGCTTCAATATTCATTATTGCACCTTTGTAAATGTTTTAAATACAATACTTAAATTACTATCACTAAGATTTATTGAAAAGATGATTAACATTCAAATTATAACGATGATTTGGTTTTCTCATATTCAATACAACAAATATAAGGCAAATGAAATAAAAATTTATTTTTGTCCTATATAATATTAAATATAGAATAAACATACACTCGAAAATAAGAATTATGTATTAAATTATTTTT
>JAUCRC010000050.1:0-137552 GCA_032399595.1 Tetragonula carbonaria
CGAAACACGATATTTCGTTGAATTTCATCATTTCATGAATGTTTATTGAAATATCCATGATATAGCGGAGATTTAGCATAATTTGGATGTTTTCTGTCTTTACTTGCTACTTTCACAGCAAAACACGATATTTCGTTGAATTTCATCGTTTCATTAATGTTTCGTGAAATTACCATGATTTAGCGTAGATTTATATTTATTTTGATGTTTTCATAGATATCTAGCTACATTCACTGCGAAACAAGTAATTTCGTTGAATTTCATCGTTAAATGAATGTTTCGTGAAATAACATTGCTTTGGCAGATATTTATCTTGATTTTGTTGTTTTCATTGATATCTTGCTACTTTCACTGCGAAACACGTTATTTCGTTGAATTTCGTCGTTTCATGAATGTTTCGTGAAATAACCATGATTTAGCGTAGATTTAGCTTTATTTCGATAATTTCATTGATATCTGGCTGCATTCACTACGAAGCACGTTATTTCGTTGAATTTCATCGTTTCATGAATGTTTCATGAAATAACCATGTTTTAGCGGAGATTTAACTTTATTTTGATGCTTTCATCGATATCTAGCTACATTCACTACGAAGCAGGTTATTTCGTTGAATTACATCGTTATATGAATGTGCCGTGAAATAACCGCGATTAAGCGGAGATTTAGCTTAATTTTGTAGTTTTCTGAGATTTCTAGCTACTTTCACTGCGAAACACGTTATTTCGTTGTATTTCATCGTTTCATGAATGTTTCGTGAAATAACCTTGATTTAGCGGAGATTTAGCTTAATTTTGATGTTTTCTGACTTTTCTTGCTACTTTCATAGTGAAACACGATATTTCGTTGACTTTCATCGTTTCATGAATGTTTCGTGAAATAACCGTGATTTAGCGGAGATTTAGTTTAATTTTGATGTTTTCTGAGATTTCTAGCTACTTTCACTGCCATACACGATATTTCGTCGAATTTCATCGTTTCATGAATGTTTCGTGAAATAACCATGGTTTAGCTGAGATTTAGCTCAATTCTGATGTTTTCAGCGATATCTAGTTACATTCACAGCGAAACACGTTATTTCTTTTAATTTCATCGTTTCATGAATGTTTCGTGAAATAAACATTGTTTAGCGTAGATTTAGCTTAATGTTGATATTTTCATAGATATCTAGCTACATTCACTGCGAAACACGATATATCGTTGAATTTCATCGTTTCATGAATGTTTCATGAAATAACCATGATTTAGCGGAGATTTATCTTTATTTTGATGTTTTCATAGATATCTAGCTACTTTCACTAAGAAGCACGTTATTTCGTTGAATTTCATCGTTTCATGAGTGTTTCGTGAAATAACCATGGTTTAGCGTAGATTTAGCTATATTTTGATGTTTTCCTAGATATCTGTCTACATTCACTACGAAACACGGTATTTCGTTGAATTGCATCGTTTCATGAATGTTTCGTGATATAACCATTCTTTAGAGTACATTTAGCTTAATTTTGATGTTTTCATAGATCTCTAGCTACTTTCACTACGAAACACGTTATTTCGTTGAATTTCATCGTTTCATGAATGTTTCGTGAAATAACCATGTTTTAGCGGAGATTATGCTTAATTTGGATGTTTTCTGACATTTCTTGCTACTTTCACTGCGATACACGATATTTCGTTGAATATCATCGTTTCATGAATGTTTCGCGTAATAACCATTATTTAGCGTAGATTTATTATTTTGATGTTTTCATAGATATCTAGCTACATTCACTGCGAAACACCTAATTTCGTTGAATTTCATCGTTTCATGAATGTTTCGTCAAATAACAATGTTTTAGCGTAGATTTAGCGTAATTTTGATGTTTTCAGAGAAGTCTAGCTACATTCACTGCGAAACACGTAATTTTGTCGAATTTCATCGTCTCATGAATGTTTCGTGAAATTACAATGTTTTAGCGGAGATTTAGCTATATTTTGATGTTTTCATAGATATCTGTCTACGTTCACTACAAAACACGTTATTTCGTTGAATTACCTAGATTCATGAATGTTTCGTGAAATAACCATTATTTAGCGTAGATTTAACTTAGTTTTGATGTTTTCATAGATATCTAGCTACTTTCATTACGGAACACGTTATTTCGTTGAAATTCATCGTTTCATGAATGTTTCGTGAAATAACCATGTTTTAGCGGAGATTATGCTTAATTTGGATGTTTTATGACATTTCTTGCTACTTTCACTGCGAAACACGATATATCGTTGAATATCATCGTTTCATGAATGTTTCGTGATATAACCATGATTTAGCGTAGATTTATATTTATTTTGAAGTTTTCATAGATATCTAGCTACATTAACTGCGAAACGCGTAATTTCGCTGAATTTCATCGTTTCATGAATGTTTCGTGAAATTACAATGATTTAGCGGAGATTTAACTTAATTTTTTTGTTTTCTGGGATTTCTAGCTACTTTCACTACGAAACACGTTATTTCGTTGAATTTCATCGTTCCATGAATGTTTCGTGAAATTACAATGATTTAGCGGAGATTCAGCTTAATTTTGATGTTTTCTGAGATTTCTTGATACTTTCACTGCGAAACACGATATTTCGTTGAATTTCATCATTTCATGAATGTTTAGTGAAATATCCATGATGTAGCGGAGATTTAGCATAATTTGGATGTTTTCTGTCTTTTCTTGCTACTTTCACAGCAAAACACGATATTTCGTTGAATTTCATCGTTTCATTAATGTTTCGTGAAATTACCATGATTTAGCGTAGATTTATATTTATTTTGATGTTTTCATAGATATCTAGCTACATTCACTGTGAAACACGTAATTTCGTTGAATTTCATCGTTTCATCAATGTTTCGTGAAATAACCATGTTTTAGCGGAGATTATGCTTAATTTGGGTGTTTTCTGACATTTCCAGCTACTTTCCCTGCGAAACACGATATTTCGTTGCATATCATCGTTTCATGATTGTTTCGTGAAATAACCATTTTTTAGGGTAGATTTATATTTATTTTGATGTTTTCATAGATATCTAGCTACATGCACTGCGAAACACGATATTTCGTTGAATTTCATCATTTCATGAATGTTTTGTGAAATTACAATAATTTAGCGGAGATTTAGCTTAATTTTGATGCTTCTTCAGATATCCAGCTACATTCACTGCGAAACACGTTATTTCGTTGAATTTCATCGTTTCATGAATGTTTCGTGAAATAACCATTATTAAGCGTAGATTTATATTTATTCTGATGTTTTCATAGATATCTAGGTACATCCACTGCGAAATACGTAATTTCGTTGAATTTCTTTGTTTCATGATTGTTTCGTGAAATAACAATGTTTTAGCGAAGATTTAGCTTAATTTTGATGTTTTCTGACATTTCTTGCTACTTTCACTCCGAAACACGATATTTCGATGAATTTCATCGTTTCATGAATGTTTCGTGAAATTACAATGATTTAGCGGAGGTTTAGCATAATTTTGATGTTTTCAGAGATGTCTAGCTACTTTCACTGCAAAACACGTTATTTCGTTGAATTTCATCGATTCATTAATGTTTCGTGAAATAACCATTATTTAGCGTAGATTTAGCTTAATTTTGATGTTTTCAGAGATGTCTAGCTACATTCATTGCGAAATAAGTTATTTCGTTGAATTTCACCGTTTCATGAATGTATCGCGTTATAACCATGATTTAGCGGAGATTTAGCTTAATTTTGATGCTTCTTCAGATATCCAGCTACATTTACTGCGAAACACGTTATTTCGTTGAATTTCATCGTTTCATGCATGTTTCGTGAAATAACCATTATTTAGCGTAGATTTAGCTTAATTTTGATGTTTTCAGAGATGTCTAGCTATATTCACTGCGAAACACGTCATTACGTTGAATTTCATCGTTTCATGAATGATTCGTGAAATTACAATGTTTTATCGTAGATTTATATTTATTTTGATGTTTTCATAGATATCTAGCTACATTCACTGCGTAACACGTAATTTCGTTGAATTACATCGTTTCAAGAATGTTTCGTGAAATTACAATGTTTTAGCGTTGGTTTTGCGTAATGTTGATATTTTCAGATATGTCTAGCTACATTCACTGCGAAACACGTATTTTAACTGAATTTCATCGTTTCATGAATGTTTCGTGAAATTACAATGGTTTAGCGGAGATTTAGCTTAATTTTGATGTTTTCTGAGATTTCTTGCTTCTTTCACTGTGAAACACGTAATTTCGTTGAATTTCATCGTTTCATGAATGTTTCGTGAAATAACAATGTTTTAGCGTAGATTTAGCATAAGTTTGATGTTTTCTGACATTTCTTGCTACTTTCACTGCGAAACACGTAATTTCGTTGAATTTCATCGTTTCATGAATGTTTCGTGAAATATCCATCATTTAGCGAAGATGTAGCTATATTTTGATGTTTTCAGAGAAGTCTAGCTACATTGACTGCGAAACACGTAATTTCGTTGAATTTCATCGTCTCATGAATGTTTCGTGAAATTACAATGATTTAGCGGAGATTTAGCTATATGTTGATATTTTCATAGATATCTGTCTACGTTCACTACGAAACGCGTTATTTCGTTGAACTACATCGATTCATGAATGTTTCGTGAAATATCCATTATTTAGCGTAGATTTAGCTTAGTTTTGATGTTTTCATAGATATCTAGCTACTTTCACTACGGAACACGTTATTACGTCGAAATTCATCGTTTCATGAATGTTTCGTGAAATAACCATGTTTTAGCGGAGATTATGCTTAATTTGGATGTTTTCTGACATTTCTTGCTACTTTCACTGCGAAACACGATATATCGTTGAATATCATCGTTTCATGAATGATTCGTGATATAACCATGATTTAGCGTAGATTTATATTTATTTTGATGTTTTCATAGATATCTAGCTACATTCACTGCGAAACACGTAATTTCGTTGAATTTCATCGTTTCATGAATGTTTCGTGAAATTAAAATGTTTTAGCGTTGGTTTTGCGTAATTTTGATGTTTTCAGAGATTTCTATCTTCTTTCACTGCGAAACACGTTATTTCGTTCAATTTCATCGTTTCATGAGTGTTTCGTGAAATAACCATGGTTTAGCGTAGATTTAGCTATATTTTGATGTTTTCCTAGATATCTGTCTACATTCACTACGAAACACGGTATTTCGTTGAATTTCATCGTTTCATGAATGTTTCGTGATATAACCATTCTCTAGCGTAGATTTAGCATAATTTTGATGTTTTCTGACATTTCTTGCTAGTTTCACTGCGAAACACGTAATTTCGTTGAATTTCATCGTTTCATGAATGTTTCGTGAAATTACAATGATTTAGCGGAGATTTAGCTTAATTTTGATGTTTTCTGAGATTTCTTGATACTTTCACTACGAAAAACGATATTTCGTTGAATTTCATCATTTCATGAATGTTTCGTGAAATATCCATAATTTAGCGGAGATTTAACTTAATTTTGATGTTTTCTGAGATTTCTAGCTACTTTCACTGCGAAACATGTTATTTCGTTGAATTTCATCGTTTCATGAATGTTTCGCGAAATATCCATGATTTAGCGGAGATTTAGCATAATTTGGATGTTTTCACAGGTATCTAGCTACATTCACTTCGAAGTACGTTATTTCGTTGAATTTCATCGTTTCATGAATGTTTCGTTTTATAACCATGATTTAGCGGAGATTTAGCTTAATTTTGATGTTCTCAGAGATATCTAGCTACTTTCACTACGAAACACGTTATTTCGTTGAATTTCATCGTTTCATGAATGTTTCGTGAAATAACCATTATTTAGCTTAGATTTAGCTTAATTTTGATGTTTTCAGATATGTCTAGCTACATTCACTGCGAAACACGTAATTTCGTTGAATTTCATCGTTTCATGAATGTTTCATGAAATTACAATGATTTAGCGGAGATATAGCTTAATTTTGATGTTCTCTGATATTTCTAGCTACTTTCACTGCGAAACACGATATTTCGTTGAATTTCATCATTTCATGAATGTTTCGTGAAATATCCATGATTTAGCGTAGATGTAGCTATATTTTGATGTTTTCATAGATATCTGTCTACATTCACTACGAAACACGTTATTTCGTTGAATTACATCGTTTCATGAATGTTTCGTGAAATAACCATTATTTAGCGTAGATTTAGCATAATTTTGATGTTTTCTTAGATATCTAGCTACTTTCACTACGAAACACGTTATTTCGTTGAATTTCATCGTTTCATGAATGTTTCGTGAAATAACCATGTTTTAGCGAGATTATGCTTAATTTGGATGTTTTCTGACATTTCTTGCTACTTTCACTGCGAAACACGATATTTCGTTGAATATCATCGTTTCACGAATGTTTCGTGTAATAACCATGATGTAGCGTAGATTTATATTTATTTTGATGTTTTCTTAGATATCTAGCTACAATCACTGCCAAACACGTAATTTCGTTGAATTTCATCGATTCATGAATGTTTCGTGAAATTACAATGTTTTTGCGTTGGTTTTGCGTAATTTTGATGTTTTCAGAGAAGTCTATCTACATTCACTGCGAAACACGTAATTTCGCTGAATTTCATCGTTTCATGAATGTTTCGTGAAATTACAATGGTTTAGCGGAGATTTAGCTTAATTTTGATGTTTTCTGAGATTTCTTGCTTCTTTCACTGCGAAACACGTTATTTCGTTGAATTTCATCGTTTCATGAATGTTTCGTGAAATAACAATGTTTTAGCGAAGATTTAGCTTAATTTTATGTTTTGTGACATTTCTTGCTACTTTCACTGCGAAACACGTAATTTCGTTGAATTTCATCGTTTCATGAATGTTTCGTGAAATCACAATGATTTAGCGGAGACTTAGCTTAATTTTGATGTTTTCTGAGATTTCTTGATACTTTCAGTGCGAAACACGATATTTCGTTGAATTTCATCATTTCATGAATGTTTATTGAAATATCCATGATATAGCGGAGATTTAGCTTAATTTTGATGTTTTCTGACTTTTCTTGCTACTTTCATAGTGAAACACGATATTTCGTTGACTTTCATCGTTTCATGAATGTTTCGTGAAATAACCGTGATTTAGCGGAGATTTAGTTTAATTTTGATGTTTTCTGAGATTTCTAGCTACTTTCACTGCCATACACGATATTTCGTCGAATTTCATCGTTTCATGAATGTTTCGTGAAATAACCATGGTTTAGCTGAGATTTAGCTCAATTCTGATGTTTTCAGAGATATCTAGTTACATTCACAGCGAAACACGTTATTTCTTTTAATTTCATCGTTTCATGAATGTTTCGTGAAATAAACATTATTTACCGTAGATTTAGCTTAATGTTGATATTTTCATAGATATCTAGCTACATTCACTGCGAAACACTATATATCGTTGAATTTCATCGTTTCATGAATGTTTCATGAAATAACCATGATTTAGCGGAGATTTATCTTTATTTTGATGTTTTCATAGATATCTAGCTACTTTCACTAAGAAGCACGTTATTTCGTTGAATTTCATCGTTTCATGAGTGTTTCGTGAAATAACCATGGTTTAGCGTAGATTTAGCTATATTTTGATGTTTTCCTAGATATCTGTCTACATTCACTACGAAACACGGTATTTCGTTGAATTGCATCGTTTCATGAATGTTTCGTGATATAACCATTCTTTAGAGTACATTTAGCTTAATTTTGATGTTTTCATAGATCTCTAGCTACTTTCACTACGAAACACGTTATTTCGTTGAATTTCATCGTTTCATGAATGTTTCGTGAAATAACCATGTTTTAGCGGAGATTATGCTTAATTTGGATGTTTTCTGACATTTCTTGCTACTTTCACTGCGATACACGATATTTCGTTGAATATCATCGTTTCATGAATGTTTCGCGTAATAACCATTATTTAGCGTAGATTTATTATTTTGATGTTTTCATAGATATCTAGCTACATTCACTGCGAAACACCTAATTTCGTTGAATTTCATCGTTTCATGAATGTTTCGTCAAATAACAATGTTTTAGCGTAGATTTAGCGTAATTTTGATGTTTTCAGAGAAGTCTAGCTACATTCACTGCGAAACACGTAATTTTGTCGAATTTCATCGTCTCATGAATGTTTCGTGAAATTACAATGTTTTAGCGGAGATTTAGCTATATTTTGATGTTTTCATAGATATCTGTCTACGTTCACTACGAAACACGTTATTTCGTTGAATTACCTAGATTCATGAATGTTTCGTGAAATAACCATTATTTAGCGTAGATTTAACTTAGTTTTGATGTTTTCATAGATATCTAGCTACTTTCATTACGGAACACGTTATTTCGTTGAAATTCATCGTTTCATGAATGTTTCATGAAATAACCATGTTTTAGCGGAGATTATGCTTAATTTGGATGTTTTATGACATTTCTTGCTACTTTCACTACGAAACACGATATATCGTTGAATATCATCGTTTCATGAATGTTTCGTGATATAACCATGATTTAGCGTAGATTTATATTTATTTTGAAGTTTTCATAGATATCTAGCTACATTAACTGCGAAACGCGTAATTTCGCTGAATTTCATCGTTTCATGAATGTTTCGTGAAATTACAATGATTTAGCGGAGATTTAACTTAATTTTTATGTTTTCTGGGATTTCTAGCTACTTTCACTACGAAACACGTTATTTCGTTGAATTTCATCGTTTCATGAATGTTTCGTGAAATTACAATGATTTAGCGGAGATTCAGCTTAATTTTGATGTTTTCTGAGATTTCTTGATACTTTCACTGCGAAACACGATATTTCGTTGAATTTCATCATTTCATGAATGTTTAGTGAAATATCCATGATGTAGCGGAGATTTAGCATAATTTGGATGTTTTCTGTCTTTTCTTGCTACTTTCACAGCAAAACACGATATTTCGTTGAATTTCATCGTTTCATTAATGTTTCGTGAAATTACCATGATTTGGCGTAGATATATATTTATTTTGATGTTTTCATAGATATCTAGCTACATTCACTGTGAAACACGTAATTTCGTTGAATTTCATCGTTTCATGAATGTTTCGTGAAATAACAATGTTTTAGCGAAGATTTAGCTTAATTTTGATGTATTCTGACTTTTCTTGCTACTTTCACTCCGAAACACGATATTTCGATGAATTTCATCGTTTCATGAATGTTTCGTGAAATTACAATGATTTAGCGGAGGTTTAGCATAATTTTGATGTTTTCAGAGATGTCTAGCTACTTTCACTGCGAAACACGTTATTTCGTTGAATTTCATCGATTCATTAATGTTTCGTGAAATAACCATTATTTAGCGTAGATTTAGCTTAATTTTGATGTTTTCAGAGATGTCTAGCTACATTCATTGCGAAATAAGTTATTTCGTTGAATTTCACCGTTTCATGAATGTATCGCGTTATAACCATGATTTAGCGGAGATTTAGCTTAATTTTGATGCTTCTTCAGATATCCAGCTACATTTACTGCGAAACACGTTATTTCGTTGAATTTCATCGTTTCATGCATGTTTCGTGAAATAACCATTATTTAGCGTAGATTTAGCTTAATTTTGATGTTTTCAGAGATGTCTAGCTATATTCACTGCGAAACACGTCATTACGTTGAATTTCATCGTTTCATGAATGATTCGTGAAATTACAATGTTTTAGCGTAGATTTATATTTATTTTGATGTTTTCATAGATATCTAGCTACATTCACTGCGTAACACGTAATTTCGTTGAATTACATCGTTTCAAGAATGTTTCGTGAAATTACAATGTTTTAGCGTTGGTTTTGCGTAATTTTGAGGTTTTCAGAGATGTCTAGCTGCATTCACTGCGAAACACGTAATTTCGTTGAATTTCATCTTTTCATGTATGTTTCGTGAAATTACAATGATTTAGCGGAGATTTAGCTTAGTTCTGATGTTTTCTGAGATTTCTTGCTACTTTCAATGCGAAACACGATATTTCGGTGAATTTCATCATTTCATGAATGTTTCTTGAAATTGCCATGATTTAGCGGATTTTTAGCATAATTTGGATGTTTTCTGTAATTTCTTGCTACTTACACAGCAAAACACGATATTTCGTTGAATTTCATCGTTTCATTAATGTTACGTGAAATAACCGTGATTTTGTGGAGATTTAACTTAATTTTGTCGTTTTCCTGAGATTTCTTGCTACTTTCACTGCGAAACACGTTATTTCGTTGAATTTCATCGTTTCATGAGTGTTTCGTGAAATAACCATGATTTACAGTAGATTTAGCTATATTTTGATGTTTTCATAGATATCTGTCTACATTCACTACGAAACACGGTATTTCGTTGAATTTCATCGTTTCATGAATATTTCGTGATATAACCATTCTTTAGCGTAGATTTAGCTTAATTTTGATGTTTTCATACATATGTAGCTACTTTCACTTCGAATCACGTCATTTCGTTGAATTTCATCGTTTCATGAATGTTTCGTGAAATAACCATGTTTTAGCGGAGATTATGCTAAATTTGGATGTTTTCTGACATTTCTTGCTACATTCACTGCGAAACACGATATTTCGTTGAATATCATCGTTTCATGAATGTTTCGTGAAATAACCATTATTTAGCGTAGATTTATATTTATTTTGATGTTTTCATAGATATCTAGCTACATTCACTGCGAAACACGTAATTTCGTTGAATTTCATCGTTTCATGATTGTTTCGTGAAATAACCAAGATTGAGCGTAGATTTAGCTTAATTTTGATGTTTTCATAGATATCTAGCTACTTTCACTACGAAACACGTTATTTCCTTGAATTTCATCGTTTCATGAATGTTTCGTGAAATAACAATGTTTTAGCGAAGATTTAGCTTAATTTTGATGTTTTCTGACATTTCTTGCTACTTTCACCGCGAAACACGTAATTTCGTTGAATTTCATCGTTTCATGAATGTTTCGTGAAATTACAATGATTTAGCGGAGATTTAGCTTATATTTGATGTTTTCATAGATATCTAGCTACATTCACTGCGAAACACGTAATTTCGTTGAATTTCATCGTTTCATGAATGTTTCGTCAAATAACAATGTTTTAGCGTAGATTTAGCGTAATTTTGATGATTTCTGAGATTTCTTTCTTCTTTCACTGCGAAACACGTAATTTCGTTGAATTTCATCGTTTCATGAATGTTTCTTGAAATAACAATGTTTTAGCGTAGATTTAGCATAACTTTGATGTTTTCTGTCATTTCTTGCTACTTTCACAGCAAAGCACGATATTTCGTTGAATTTCATCGTTTCATTAATGTTTCGTGAAATTACCATGGTTTAGCGTAGATTTATATTTATTTTGATGTTTTCAAAGGTATCTAGCTACATTCACTGCGAAGCACGTAATTTCGTTGAATTTCATCGTTTCATGATTGTTTCATGAAATAACCAAGATTGAGCGTTGATTTAGCTTAATTTTGATGTTTTCATAGATATATAGCTACTTTCACTACGAACACGTTATTTCCTTGAATTTCATCGTTTCATGAATGTTTCGTGAAATAACAATGTTTTAGCGAAGATTTAGCTTAATTTTGATGTTTTGTGACATTTCTTGCTACTTTCACCGCGAAACACGTAATTTCGTTGAATTTCATCGTTACATGAATGTTTCGTGAAATTACAATGATTTAGCGGAGATTTAGCTTAATTTTGATGTTTTCTGAGATTTCTTGCTACTTTCACTGCGAAACACGATATTTCGTCGAATTTCATCATTTCATTAATGTTTCGTGAAATATACATGATTTAGCGGAGATTTAGCATAATTTGGATGTTTTCTGTCATTTCTTGCTACTTTCACAGCAAAACACGATATTTCGTTGAATTTCATCGTTTCATGAATGTTTCGTGAAATTACAAATATTTAGCGGAGATTTAGCATAATTTTGATGTTTTCAGAGATGTCTAGCTACTTTCACTGCGAACCACGTTATTTCGTTGAATTTCATGGTTTCATGAATGTTTCGTGGAATTACATTGATTTAGCGGAGATTAAGCTTAATTTTGATGCTTCTTCAGATATCCAGCTACATTCACTGCGAAACACGTTATTTCGTTGTATTTCATCGATTCATTAATGTTTCGTGAAGTAACCATTATTTAGGGTAGATTTAGCTTAATTTTGATGTTTTCAGGGATGTCTAGCTACATTCATTGCGAAATACGTTATTTCGTTGAATTTCACCGTTTCATGAATGTTTCGTGTTATAACCATGATTTAGCGGAGATTTAGCTTAAATTTGATGTTCTCAGAGATATCTAGCTACTTTCACTACGAAACACGTTATTTCGTTGAATTCCATCGTTTCAGGTATGTTTCGTGAAATATCCATGATTTAGCGGAGATTTAGCATAATTTTGATGTTTTCAGAGATATCCAGCTACTTTCACTGCGAAACGCGATATTTCGTTGAATTTCATCGCTCCATGAATGTTTTGTGAAATAAACATGTTTTAGCTGAGATTTAGTTTAATTTGGATGTATTCTGACATTTTTGCTACTTTCATTGCGAAACACGATATTTCGTTGAATTTCATCATTTCAAGAATGTTTCGTGAAATATCCATGATTTAGCGGAGATTTAGCATAATTTGGATGTTTTCTGTAAGTTCTTGCTACTTACACAGCAAAACACGATATTTCGTAGAATTTCATCGTTTCATTAATGTTACCTGAAATAACAGTGATTTTGCGGAGATTTAACTTAATTTTGTTGTTTTCTGAGATTTCTAGCTACTTTCACTGCGAATCACGTTATTTCGTTGAATTTCATCGTTTCATGAATGTTTCGTGAAATAACCATGTTTTAGCGGAGATTATGTTTAATTTGGATGTTTTCTGACATTTCTTGCTACTTTCACTGCGAAACACGATATTTCGTTGAATATCATCGATTCATGAATGTTTCGTGAAATAACCATTATTTAGCGTAGATTTATATATATTTTGATGTTTTCAAATATATCTAGCTACATTCACTGCGAAACACGTAATTTCGTTGAATTTCATCGTTTCATGATTGTTTCGTGAAATAACCTAGATTGAGCGTTGAATTAGCTTAATTTTGATGTTTTCATAGATATCTAGCTACTTTCACTACGAAACACGTTATTTCCTTGAATTTCATCGTTTCATGAATGTTTCGTGAAATAACAATGTTTTAGTGAAGATTTAGCTTAATTTTGATGTTTTCTGACATTTCTTGCTACTTTCACCGCGAAACACGTAATTTCGTTGAATTTCATCGTTTCATGAATGTTTCGTGACATAATCATTATTTAGCGTAGATTTAGCTTAATTTTGATGTTTTCAGAGGTGACTAGCTACATTCACTGCGAAACACGTAATTACGTTGAATTTCATCGTTTCATGAATGTTTCGTGAAATTACAATGATTTAGCTGAGATTTAGCTTAATTTTGATGTTTTCTGAGATTTCTTGCTACTTTCACTGCGAATCACGATATTTCGTCGAATTTCATCATTTCATTAATGTTTCGTGAAATATCCATGATTTAGCGGAGATTTAGCATAATTTGGATGTTTTCTGTCATTTCCTGCTACTTTCACAGCAAAACACGATATTTCGTTGAATTTCATCGTTTCATGAATGTTTCGTGAAATTACAATTATTTAGCGGAGATTTAGCATAATTTTGATGTTTTCAGAGATGTCTAGCTACTTTCACTGCGAACCACGTTATTTCGTTGAATTTCATGGTTTCATGAATGTTTCGTGAAATTACATTGATATAGCGGAGATTTAGCTAAATTTTGATGCATCTTCAGATATTCAGCTACATTCACTGCGAAACACGTTATTTCGTTGTATTTCATCGATTCATTAATGTTTCGTGAAATAACCATTATTTAGGGTAGATTTAGCTTAATTTTGATGTTTTCAGGGATGTCTAGCTACATTCATTGCGAAATACGTTATTTCGTTGAATTTCACCGTTTCATGAATGTTACGTGTTATAACCATGATTTAGCGGAGATTTAGCTTAATTTTGATGTTCTCAGAGATATCTAGCTACTTTCAATACGAAACACGTTATTTCGTTGAATTCCATCGTTTCATGAATGTTTCGTGAAATATCCATGATTTAGCGGAGATTTAGCATAATTTTGATGTTTTCAGAGATATCTAGCTACTTTCACTGCGAAACGCGATATTTCGTTGAATTTCATCGCTCCATGAATGTTTTGTGAAATAAACATGTTTTAGCGGAGATTTAGTTTAATTTGGATGTATTCTGACATTTTTGCTACTTTCACTGCGAAACCCGATATTTCGTTGAATTTCATCATTTCATGAATGTTTCGTGAAATATCCATGATTTAGCGGAGATTTAGCATAATTTGGATGTTTTCTGTAATTTCTTGCTACTTACACTGCAAAACACGATATTTCGTTGAATTTCATCGTTTCATTAATGTTACGTGAAATAACCGTGATTTTGCGGAGATTTAACTTAATTTTGTTGTTTTCTGAGATTTCTAGCTACTTTCACTGCGAAACACGTTATTTCGTTGAATTTCATCGTTTCATGAGTGTTTCGTGAAATAACCATGATTTAGCGTAGATTTAGCTATATTTTGATGTTTTCATAGATATCTGTCTACATTCACTACGAAACACGGTATTTCGTTGAATTTCATCGTTTCATGAATGTTTCGTGATATAACCATTATTTAGCGTAGATTTAGCTTAATTTTGATGTTTTCATAGATATCTAGCTACTTTCACTACGAAACAAGTTATTTCGTTGAATTTCATCGTTTCATGAATGTTTCGTGAAATAACCATGTTTTAGCGGAGATTATGCTTAATTTGGATGTTTTCTGACATTTCTTGCTACTTTCACTGCGAAACACGATATTTCGTTGAATATCATCGTTTCATGAATGTTTCGTGAAATAACCATTATTTAGCGTAGATTTATATATATTTTGATGTTTTCAAATATATCTAGCTACATTCACTGCGAAACACGTAATTTCGTTGAATTTCATTGTTTCATGATTGTTTCGTGAAATAACCAAGATTGAGCGTTGATTTAGCTTAATTTTGATGTTTTCATAGATATCTAGCTTCTTTCACTACGAAACACGTTATTTCCTTGAATTTCATCGTTTCATGAATGTTTCGTGAAATAACAATGTTTTAGCGAAGATTTAGCTTAACTTTGATGTTTTCTGACATTTCTTGCTACTTTCACCGCGAAACACGTAATTTCGTTGAATTTCATCGTTTCATGAATGTTTCGTGAAATTACAATGATTTAGCGAAGATTTAGCTTAATTTTGATGTTTTCTGAGATTTCTTGCTACATTCACTGTGAAACACGTAATTTCGTTGAATTTCATCGTTTCATGAATGTTTCGTGAAATAACCATGTTTTAGCGGAGATTATGCTTAATTTGGATGTTTTCTGACATTTCCAGCTACTTTCACTGCGAAACACGATATTTCGTTGAATTTCATCGTTTCATGAATGTTTCGTGAAATTATAAAGATTTAGCGGAGATTTAGCATAATTTTGATGTTTTCGGAGATGTCTAGCTACTTTCACTGCGAAACACGTTATTTCGTTGAATTTCATGGTTTCTTGAATGTTTCGTGAAAATACATTGATATAGCGGAGATTTAGCTTAATTTTGATGCTTCTTCAGATATTCAGCTACATCCACTGCGAAACACGTTATTTCGTTGTAATTCATCGAATCATTAATGTTTCGTGAAATAACCATTATTTAGCGTAGATTTAGCTTAATTTTGATGTTTTCAGAGATGTCTAGCTACATTCATTGCGTAATACGTTATTTCGTTGAATTTCATCGTTTCATGAATGTTTAGTGAAATAACCATGTTTTAGCGGAGATTATGCTTAATTTGGATGTTATCTGATATTTCTTGCTACTTTCACTGCGAAACACGATATTTCGTTGAATATCATCGTTTCATGAATGTTTCGTGAAATAACCATGATTTAGAGTAGATTTATATTTATTTTGATGTTTTCATAGATATCTAGCTACATTCACTGCGAAACACGTATTTTCGTTGAATTTCACGGTTTCATGAATGTTTCGTGAAATTACATTGATTTAGCGGAGATTTAGCTTAATTTTGATGCTTCTACAGATATCCAGCTACATTCACTGCGAAACACGTTATTTCGTTGTATTTCATGGATTCATGATTGTTTCGTGAAATAACCATTATTTAGCGTAGATATAGCTTAATTTTGAAGTTTTATGACATTTCTTGCTACATTCACTGCGAAACACGTAATTTCGTTGAATTTCATCGTTTCATGAATGTTTCGTGAAATAACAATGTTTTAGCGTAGATTTAACATAATTTTGATGTTTTCTGACATTTCTTGCTACTTTCACTGCGAAACACGTAATTTCGTTGAATTTCATCATTTCATGAATGTTTCGTGAAATATCCATGATTTAGCGGAGATTTAGCATAATTTGGATGTTTACTGTCATTTCTTGCTACTTTCTCAGCAAAACACGATATTTCGTTGAATTTCATCGTTTCATTCATGTTTCGTGCAATTACCATGATTTAGCGTAGATTTATATTTATTTTGATGTTTTCATAGATATCTAGCTACATTCACTGCGAAACACGTAATATCGTTGAATTTCATCGTTTCATGATTGTTTCGTGAAATAACCAAGATTGGGCGTTGATTTAGCTTAATTTTGATGTTTTCATAGATATCTAGCTACTTTCACT
Organism: Tetragonula carbonaria; assembly: GCA_032399595.1. Classification (NCBI taxonomy): domain Eukaryota; kingdom Metazoa; phylum Arthropoda; class Insecta; order Hymenoptera; family Apidae; genus Tetragonula; species Tetragonula carbonaria. The sequence goes on from JAUCRC010000050.1 coordinate 16,864, forward strand.
ACGAAACACGTAATTTCCTTGAATTTCATCGTTTCATGAATGTTTCGTGAAATAACAATGTTTTAGCGAAGATTTAGCTTAATTTTGATGTTTTCTGTCATTTCTTGCTACTTTCACCGCGAAACACGTAATTTCGATGAATTTCTTCGTTTCATGAATGTTTCGTGAAATTACAATGATTTAGCGGAGATTTAGCTTAATTTTGATGTTTTCTGAGATTTCTTGCTACTTTCACTGCGAAACACGATATTTCGTCGAATTTCACCATTTCATTAATGTTTCGTGAAATATCAATGATTTAGAGGAGATTTAGCATAATTTGGATGTTTTCTGTCATTTCTTGCTACTTTCACAGCAAAACACGATATTTCGTTGAATTTCATCGTTTCATGAATGTTTCGTGAAATTACAATGATTTAGCGGAGATTTAGCATAATTTTGATGTTCTCTGATATTTCTTGCCACTTTCACTGCGAAACACGATATTTCGTTGAATTTCATCATTTCATGAATGTTTCGTGAAATATCCATGATTTAGCGGAGATTTAGCATAATTTTGATGTTTTCAGAGATATCTAGCTACTTTCACTGCGAAACGCGATATTTCGTTGAATTTCATCGCTCCAAAAATGTTTTGTGAAATAACCATGTTTCAGCGGAGATTTAGTTTAATTTGTATTCTGACATTTTTGCTACTTTCAATGCGAAACACGATATTTCGTTGAATTTCATCATTTCATGAATGTTTCGTGAAATATCCATGATTTAGCGGAGATATAGCATAATTTTGATGTTTTCAGAGATATCTAGGTACTTTCACAGCGAAACGCGATATTACGTTGAATTTCATCGTTTCATGAATGTTTCGTGAAATAACCATGATTTAGCGTAGATTTATATTTATTTTGATGTTTTCATAGATATCTAGCTACATTCACTGCGAAACACGCATTTTCGTTGAATTTCATCGTTTCATGAATGTTTCGTGAAATTACAATGATTTAGCGGAGATTTAGCTTAATTTTGATGTTTTCTGAGATTTCTTGCTACTTTCACTGCGAAACACGATATTTCGTTGAATTTCATCATTTCATGAATGTTTCGTGAAATATCCATGATTTAGCGGAGATTTAGCATAATTTGGATGTTTTCTGTCATTTCTTGCTACTTTCACAGCAAAACACGATATTTCGTTGAATTTCATCGTTTCATTAATGTTTCGTGAAATAACCGTGATTTAGCGGAGATTTAACTTAATTTTGTTGTTTTCTGAGATTTCTAGCTACTTTCACTGCGAAACACGTTATTTCGTTGAATTTCATCGTTTCATGAGTGTTTCGTGAAATAACCATGATTTAGCGTAGATTTAGCTATATTTTGATGTTTTCATAGATATCTGTCTACATTCACTACGAAACACGTTATTTCGTTGAATTTCATCGTTTCATGAATGTTTCGTGAAATAACCATGATTTAGCGTAGATTTAGCTTAATTTTGATGTTTTCTGAGATTTCTTGCTACTTTCACTGCGAACACGATATTTCGTTGAATTTCATTGTTTCATGAATGTTTCGTGAAATTACAATGATTTAGCGGAGATTTAGCTTAATTTTGATGTTCTCTGATATTTCTTGCTACTTTCACTGAAAACACGATATTTCGTTGAATTTCATCATTTCATGAATGTTTCGCGAAATATCCATGATTTAGCGGAGATTTAGCATAATTTGGATGTTTTCCGTCATTTCTGGCTACTTTCACAGCAAAACACGGTATTTCGTTTAATTTCATCGTTTCATTAATGTTTCGTGAAATTACCATGATTTAGCGCAGATTTATATTTATTTTGATGTTTTCATAGATATCTAGCTACATTCACTGCGAAACACGTAATTTCGTTGAATTTCATAGTATCATGATTGTTTCGTGAAATAACCAAGATTGAGCGTTGATATAGATTAATTTTGATGTTTTCATAGATATCTAGCTACTTTCACTACGAAACACGTTATTTCCTTGAATTTCTTCGTTTCATGAATGTTTCGTGAAATAACATAGATTTAGCGAAGATTTAGCTTAATTTTGATGTTTTCAGAGATTTCTAGCTACTTTCACTGCGAAACACGATATTTCGTTGAATTTCATCGTTTCATGAATGTTTCGTGAAATATCCATGATTTAGCGGTGATTTAGCATACCTTTGATGTTTTCTGAGATTTCTTGCTACTTTCACTACGAAACACGATGTTTCGATAATTTCATCGTTTCATGAATGTTGCGTGAAATATCCATGATTTAGCCTAGATTTAGCATAATTTCGATGTTTTCAGAGATATCTAGCTACTTTCACTTCGAAACGCGATATTTCGTTGAATTTCATCGCTCCATGAATGTTTTGTGAAATAACCATGTTTTAGAGGAGATTTAGTTTAATTTGGATGTATTCTGACATTTTTGCTACTTTCACTGCGAAACACGCATTTTCGTTGAATTTCATCGTTTCATGAATGTTTCGTGAAATAACAATGTTTTAGCGTAGATTTAGCGTAATTTTGATGTTTTCAGAGATGTCTAGCCACTTTCACTGCGAAACACGTTATTTCGTTGAATTTCATCCATTCATGAATGTTTCGTGAAATAACCATGATTTAGCGTAGATTTAGCTTAATTTTGATGTTTTCTGAGATTTCTAGCCACTTTCACTGCGAAACACGTAATTTCGTTGAATATCATTGTTTCAAGAATGTTTCGTGAAATTACAATGATTTAGCGGAGATTTAGCTTAATTTTGATGTTTTCACAGATATCCAGCTACACTCACTACGAAACACGTTATTTCGTTGAGTTTCATCGTTACATGAATGTTACGTGAAATAACAATGTTTTGGCGTAGATTAAGCGTAATTTTGATATTTCAGAGATGTCTTGCAACATTCACTGCGAAACACGTTATTTCTTTGAATTTCATGTTTAATGAATGTTTCGTGAAATTACATAGATTTAGCGGAGATTTAGCTTAATTTTGATGTTTTCTGTGATTTCTTGCTACTTTCACTGCAAAACACGATATTTCGTTGAATTTCATCGCTCCATGAATGTTTTGTGAAATAACCATGTTTTAGCGGAGATTTAGTTTAATTTGGATGTATTCTGACATTTTTGCTACTTTCACTGCGAAACACGCATTTTCGTTGAATTTCATCGTTTCATGAATGTTTCGTGAAATAACCGTGATTTAAAGGGGATTTAACATAATTTTGATGTTTTCATACATTTCTTGCTACTTTCACTGAGAAACACGATATTTCGTTTAATTTCATCATTTCATGAATGTTTCGTGAAATAACTATTATTTAGCGTAAGTTTGACGTTTTCAGAGATATCTAGCGTCTTTCACTGCGAAACACGTTATTTCGTTGAATTTCATTGTTTCATGAATGTTTCGTGAAATTACATAGATTTAGCGGAGATTTAGCATAATTTTGATGTTTTCAGAGATATCTAGATACTTTCACTGCGAAACGCGATATTTCGTTGAATTTCATCGCACCATGAATGTTTTGTAAAGTAACCATGTTTTAGCGGAGATTTAGTTTAGTTTGGATGTTTTCTGAGATTTCTTGCTACTTTCACTGCGAAACACGATATTTCGTGGAATTTCATCGTTTCATGAATGTTTCGTGAAATATCCATGATTTAGCGGAGATTTAGCATTATTTTGATGTTTTCAGAGATATCTAGCTACTTTCAATGCGAAACGCCATATTTCGTTGAATTTCATCGTTTCATGAATGTTTCGTGAAATTACAATGATTTAGCGGAGATTTAGCTTAATTTTGATGTTTTCTGAGATTTCTTGCTACTTTCACTGCGAAACACGATGTTTCGTTAATTTCATCGTTTCATGAATGTTGCGTGAAATATCCATGATTTAGCGGAGATTTAGCATAATTATGATGTTTTCAGAGATATCTAGCTACTTTCACTGCGAAACGCGATATTTCGTTGAATTTCATCGCTCCATGAATGTTTTGTGAAATAACCATGTTTTAGCGGAGATTTAGTTTAATTTGGATGTATTCTGACATTTTTGCTACTTTCACTGCGAAATACGATATTTCGTTGAATTTCATCGTTTCATGAATGTTTCGTGAAATAACCATTATTTAGCGTAGATTTAGCTTAATTTTGATGTTTTCAGAGATGTCTAGTTACATTCATTGCGAAATACGTTATTTCGTTGAATTTCATCGTTTCATGAATGTTTAGTGAAATAACCATGTTTTAGCGGAGATTATGCTTAATTAGGATGTTATGTGATATTTCTTGCTACTTTCACTGCGAAACACGTTATTTCGTTGAATTTCATCATTTCAAGAATGTTTCGTGAAAATACCATTATTTAGCGTAATTTTGATGTTTTCAGATATATCTAGCCACTTTCACTGCGAAACACGATATTTCGTTGAATTTCATCATTTCATGAATGTTTCGTGAAATATCCATGATTTAGCGGAGATATAGCATAATTTTGATGTTTTCAGAGATATCTAGGTACTTTCACAGCGAAACGCGATATTTCGTTGAATTTCATCGCTCCATGAATGTTTTGTGAAATAACCATGTTTTAGCGGAGATTTAGTTTACTTTGGATGTTTTCTGAGATTTCTGGCTACTTTCAATGCGAAACACGATATTTCGTGGAATTTTGTCGTTTCATGAATGTTTCGTGAAATATCCATGATTTAGCGGAGATTTAGCATAATTTTGATGTTTTCAGAGATATCTAGCTACTTTCACTGCGAAACGCGATATTTCGTTGAATTTCATCGTTTCATGAATGTTTCGTGAAATTACAATGATTTAGCGGAGATTTAGCTTAATTTTGATGTTTTCTGAGATTTCTTGCTACTTTCACTGCGAAACACGATGTTTCGTTAATTTCATCGTTTCATGAATGTTGCGTGAAATATCCATGATTTAGCGGAGATTTAGCATAATTTTGATGTTTTCAGAGATATCTAGCTACTTTCACTTCGAAACGCGATATTTCGTTGAATTTCATCGCTCCATGAATGTTTTGTGAAATAACCACGTTTTAGCGGAGATTTAGATTAATTTGGATGTATTCTGACATTTTTGCTACTTTCACTGCGAAACACGATATTTCGTTGAATTTCATCGTTTCATGAATGTTTCGTGAAATAACCATTATTTTGCGTCGATTTAGCATAATTTTGATGTTTTCAGAGATATCTAGCTACTTTCACATCGAAACGCGATATTTCGTTGAATTTCATCGTTTCATGAATGTTTAGTGAAATAACCATGTTTTAGCGGAGATTATGCTTAATTAGGATGTTATGTGATATTTCTTGCTACTTTCACTGCGAAACACGTTATTTCGTTGTATTTCATCGATTCATGAATGTTTCGTGAAATAACCATTATTTAGCGTAGATTTAGCTTAATTTTGATGTTTTCAGAGATGTCTAGCTACATTCACTGCGAAACACGTAATTTCGTTGAATTTCATCGTTTCATGAATGTTTCGTGAAATTACAATGATTTAGCGGAGATTTAGCTTAATTTTGATGTTCTCTGAGATTTCTTGCTACTTTCACTGAAAACACGATATTTCGTTTAATCTCATCATTTCATGAATGTTTCGTGAAATAACTATTATTTAGCGTAAGTTTGATGTTTTCAGAGATATCTAGCGTCTTTCACTGCGAAACACGTTATTTCGTTGAATTTCATTGTTTCATGAGTGTTTCGTGAAATTACATAGATTTAGCGGAGATTTAGCTTAATTTTGATGTTTTCTGAGATTTCTTGCTACTTTCACTGCGAAACACGATATTTCGTTGAATTTCATAGTTTCATGAATGTTTCGTGAAATATCCATGATTTAGCGGAGATTTAGCATAATTTTGATGTTTTCAGAGATATCTAGCTACTTTCACTGCGAAACGCGATATTTCGTTGAATTTCATCGCTCCATGAATGTTATGTGAAATAACCATGTTTTAGCGGAGATTTAGTTTAGTTTGGATGTTTTCTGAGATTTCTTGCTACATTCACTGCGAAACACGTAATTTCGTTGAATTTCACAGTATCATGATTGTTTCGTGAAATAACCAAGATTGAGCGTTGATATAGATTAATTTTGATGTTTTCATAGATATCTAGCTACTTTCACTACGAAACAAATTAATTCCTTGAAATTCTTCGTTTCATGAATGTTTCGTGAAATAACAATGTTTTAGCGGAGATTTAGCTTAATTTTGATGTTTTCTGAGGTGTCTAGCTACATTCATTGCGAAATACGTTATTTCGTTGAATTTCATCGTTTCGAGAATGTTTCGTTAAATAGCCATGTTTTAGAGGAGATTATGCTTAATTAGGATGTTTTCTGATATTTCTTGCTACTTTAACTGCGAAACACGTTATTTCGTTGAATATCATCGTTTCATGAATGTTTCGTGAAATAACCATGATTTAGCGTAGATTTATATTTATTTTGATGTTTTCATAGATATCTAGCTACATTCACTGCGAAACACGCATTTTCGTTTAATTTCATCGTTTCATGAATGTTTCGTGAAATAACCATGAATTAGCGGAGATTTAACTTAATTTTTATGTTTTCTGGGATTTCTAGCTACTATCACTGCGAAACACGTTATTTCGTTGAATTTCATTGTTTCATGAATGTTTCGTGAAAAAACCATTATTTAGCGTAAATTTAGCTTAATTTCAATGTTTTCATAGAAATCTAGCTACTTTCACTACGAAACACGTTATTTCGTTGAATTTCATCGTTTCATGAATTTTTCGTGAAATAACCATGTTTCAGCGTAGATTTAGCTTTATTTTGATGTTTTCATATATATCTAGCTACATTCACTACGAAGCACGTTATTTCGTTGAATTTCATTGTTTCATGAATGTTTCGTGAAATTACATAGATTTAGCGGATATTTAGCTTAATTTTGATGTTATCATACATTTCTTGCTACTTTCACTGCGAAACACGATATTTCGTTGAATTTCATCGTTCAATGAATGTTTCGTGAAATAACTATGATTTATCGGCGATTTATATAATTTGATGTTTTCTGTCATTTCTTGCTACTTTCACAGCAAAACACGATATTTCGTTGAATTTCAACGTTTCATTAATGTTTCGTGAAATTACCATGATTAAGCGTAGATTTATATTTATTTTGATGTTTTCATAGATATCTAGCTACATTCACTGCGAACACACAATTACGTTTAATTTCATCGTTTCATGAATGTTTCGTGAAATTACAATGATTTAGCGGAGATTTAGCTTAATTTTGATGTTTTCTAAGATTTCTTGCTACTTTCACTGCGAAACACGATATTTCGTTGAATTTCATCATTTCATGAATGTTTCGTGAAATATCCATGATTTAGCGGAGATTTAGCATAATTTGGATGTTTTCTGTCATTTCTTGCTACTTTCACAGCAAAACACGATATTTCGTTGAATTTCATCGTTTCATTAATGTTTCGTGAAATAACCGTGATTTAGCGGAGATTTAACTTAATTTTGTTGTTTTCTGAGATTTCTAGCTACTTTCACTGCGAAACACGTTATTTCGTTGAATTTCATCGTTTCATGAATGTTTCGTGAAATAACCATGATTTAGCGTAGATTTAGCTATATTTTGATGTTTTCAGAGATATCTAGCTACATTCACTGCGAAACACGTTATTTCGTTGAATTTCATCGTTTCATGAATGTTTCGTGAAATAACCATGATTTAGCGGAGATTTAGCTTAATTTTGATGTTTTCTGAGATATCTAGCTACTTTCACTGCGAAACACGTTATTTCGTTGAATTTCATTGTTTCATGAATGTTTCGTGAAATTACATAGATTTAGCGGAGATTTAGCTTAATTTTGATGTTCTCTGATATTTCTTGCTACTTTCACTGAAAACACGATATTTCGTTGAATTTCATCATTTCATGAATGTTTCGTGAAGTATCCATGATTTAGCGGAGATTTAGCATAATTTGGATGTTTTCCGTCATTTCTGGCTACTTTCACAGCAAAACACGGTATTTCGTTTAATTTCATCGTTTCATTAATGTTTCGTGAAATTACCATGATTTAGCGCAGATTTATATTTATTTTGATGTTTTCATAGATATCTAGCTACATTCACTGCGAAACACGTAATTTCGTTGAATTTCATAGTATCATGACTGTTTCGTGAAATAACCAATATTGAGCGTTGATATAGATTAATTTTGATGTTTTCATAGATATCTAGCTTCTTTCACTGCGAAACACGTTATTTCGTTGAATTACATTGTTTCATGAATGTTTCGTGAAATTACATAGATTTAGCGGAGATTTAGCTTAATTTTGATGTTTTCTGAGATTTCTTGCTACTTTCACTGCAAAACACGATATTTCGTTGAATTTCATCGTTTCATGAATGTTTCGTGAAATATCCATGATTTAGCGGTGATTTAGCATACCTTTGATGTTTTCTGAGATTTCTTGCTACTTTCACTACGAAACACGATGTTTCGATAATTTCATCGTTTCATGAATGTTGCGTGAAATATCCATGATTTAGCCTAGATTTAGCATAATTTCGATGTTTTCAGAGATATCTAGCTACTTTCACTTCGAAACGCGATATTTCGTTGAATTTCATCGCTCCATGAATGTTTTGTGAAATAACCATGTTTTAGAGGAGATTTAGTTTAATTTGGATGTATTCTGACATTTTTGCTACTTTCACTGCGAAACACGCATTTTCGTTGAATTTCATCGTTTCATGAATGTTTCGTGAAATAACAATGTTTTAGCGTAGATTTAGCGTAATTTTGATGTTTTCAGAGATGTCTAGCCACTTTCACTGCGAAACACGTTATTTCGTTGAATTTCATCCATTCATGAATGTTTCGTGAAATAACCATGATTTAGCGTAGATTTAGCTTAATTTTGATGTTTTCTGAGATTTCTAGCCACTTTCACTGCGAAACACGTAATTTCGTTGAATATCATTGTTTCAAGAATGTTTCGTGAAATTACAATGATTTAGCGGAGATTTAGCTTAATTTTGATGTTTTCACAGATATCCAGCTACACTCACTACGAAACACGTTATTTCGTTGAGTTTCATCGTTACATGAATGTTACGTGAAATAACAATGTTTTGGCGTAGATTAAGCGTAATTTTGATATTTCAGAGATGTCTTGCAACATTCACTGCGAAACACGTTATTTCTTTGAATTTCATGTTTAATGAATGTTTCGTGAAATTACATAGATTTAGCGGAGATTTAGCTTAATTTTGATGTTTTCTGTGATTTCTTGCTACTTTCACTGCAAAACACGATATTTCGTTGAATTTCATCGCTCCATGAATGTTTTGTGAAATAACCATGTTTTAGCGGAGATTTAGTTTAATTTGGATGTATTCTGACATTTTTGCTACTTTCACTGCGAAACACGCATTTTCGTTGAATTTCATCGTTTCATGAATGTTTCGTGAAATAACCGTGATTTAAAGGGGATTTAACATAATTTTGATGTTTTCATACATTTCTTGCTACTTTCACTGAGAAACACGATATTTCGTTTAATTTCATCATTTCATGAATGTTTCGTGAAATAACTATTATTTAGCGTAAGTTTGACGTTTTCAGAGATATCTAGCGTCTTTCACTGCGAAACACGTTATTTCGTTGAATTTCATTGTTTCATGAATGTTTCGTGAAATTACATAGATTTAGCGGAGATTTAGCATAATTTTGATGTTTTCAGAGATATCTAGATACTTTCACTGCGAAACGCGATATTTCGTTGAATTTCATCGCACCATGAATGTTTTGTAAAGTAACCATGTTTTAGCGGAGATTTAGTTTAGTTTGGATGTTTTCTGAGATTTCTTGCTACTTTCACTGCGAAACACGATATTTCGTGGAATTTCATCGTTTCATGAATGTTTCGTGAAATATCCATGATTTAGCGGAGATTTAGCATTATTTTGATGTTTTCAGAGATATCTAGCTACTTTCAATGCGAAACGCCATATTTCGTTGAATTTCATCGTTTCATGAATGTTTCGTGAAATTACAATGATTTAGCGGAGATTTAGCTTAATTTTGATGTTTTCTGAGATTTCTTGCTACTTTCACTGCGAAACACGATGTTTCGTTAATTTCATCGTTTCATGAATGTTGCGTGAAATATCCATGATTTAGCGGAGATTTAGCATAATTTTGATGTTTTCAGAGATATCTAGCTACTTTCACTGCGAAACGCGATATTTCGTTGAATTTCATCGCTCCATGAATGTTTTGTGAAATAACCATGTTTTGGCGGAGATTTAGTTTAATTTGGATGTATTCTGACATTTTTGCTACTTTCACTGCGAAACACGATATTTCGTTCAATTTCATCGTTTCATGAATGTTTCGTGAAATAACCATTATTTAACGTAGATTTAGCTTAATTTTGATGTTTTCAGAGATGTCTAGTTACATTCATTGCGAAATACGTTATTTCGTTGAATTTCATCGTTTCATGAATGTTTATTGAAATAACCATGTTTTAGCGGAGATTATGCTTAATTAGGATGTTATCTGATATTTCTTGCTACTTTCACTGCGAAACACGATATTTCGTTGAATTTCATCATTTCAAGAATGTTCGTGAAATATCCATATTTAGCGTGAGTTTGATGTTCTCAGATATTTCTTGCCACTTTCACTGCGAAACACGATATTTCGTTGAATTTCATCATTTCATGAATGTTTCGTGAAATATCCATGATTTAGCGGAGATATAGCATAATTTTGATGTTTTCAGAGATATCTAGGTACTTTCACAGCGAAACGCGATATTTCGTTGAATTTCATCGCTCCATGAATGTTTTGTGAAATAACCATGTTTTAGCGGAGATTTAGTTTACTTTGGATGTTTTCTGAGATTTCTGGCTACTTTCAATGCGAAACACGATATTTCGTGGAATTTTGTCGTTTCATGAATGTTTCGTGAAATATCCATGATTTAGCGGAGATTTAGCATAATTTTGATGTTTTCAGAGATATCTAGCTACTTTCAATGCGAAACGCCATATTTCGTTGAATTTCATCGTTTCATGTATGTTTCGTGAAATTACAATGATTTAGCGGAGATTTAGCTTAATTTTGATGTTTTCTGAGATTTCTTGCTACTTTCACTGCGAAACACGATGTTTCGTTAATTTCATCGTTTCATGAATGTTGCGTGAAATATCCATGATTTAGCGGAGATTTAGCATAATTTTGATGTTTTCAGAGATATCTAGCTACTTTCACTTCGAAACGCGATATTTCGTTGAATTTCATCGCTCCATGAATGTTTTGTGAAATAACCACGTTTTAGCGGAGATTTAGATTAATTTGGATGTATTCTGACATTTTTGCTACTTTCACTGCGAAACACGATATTTCGTTGAATTTCATCGTTTCATGAATGTTTCGTGAAATAACCATTATTTTGCGTCGATTTAGCATAATTTTGATGTTTTCAGAGATATCTAGCTACTTTCACATCGAAACGCGATATTTCGTTGAATTTCATCGCTCCATGAATGTGTTGTGAAATAACCATGTTTTAGCGGAGATTATGCTTAATTAGGATGTTATCTGATATTTCTTGCTACTTTCACTGCGAAACACGTTATTTCGTTGTATTTCATCGAGTCATGAATGTTTCGTGAAATAACCATTATTTAGCGTAGATTTAGCTTAATTTTGATGTTTTCAGAGATGTCTAGCTACATTCACTGCGAAACACGTAATTTCGTTGAATTTCATCGTTTCATGAATGTTATCGTGAAATTACAATGATTTAGCGGAGATTTAGCTTAATTTTGATGTTCTCTGATATTTCTTGCTACTTTCACTGAAAACACGATATTTCGTTTAATCTCATCATTTCATGAATGTTTCGTGAAATAACTATTATTTAGCGTAAGTTTGATGTTTTCAGAGATATCTAGCGTCTTTCACTGCGAAACACGTTATTTCGTTGAATTTCATTGTTTCATGAATGTTTCGTGAAATTACATAGATTTAGCGGAGATTTAGCTTAATTTTGATGTTTTCTGAGATTTCTTGCTACTTTCACTGCGAAACACGATATTTCGTTGAATTTCATCGTTTCATGAATGTTTCGTGAAATATCCATGATTTAGCGGAGATTTAGCATAATTTTGATGTTTTCAGAGATATCTAGCTACTTTCACTGCGAAACGCGATATTTCGTTGAATTTCATCGCTCCATGAATGTTATGTGAAATAACCATGTTTTAGCGGAGATTTAGTTTAGTTTGGATGTTTTCTGAGATTTCTTGCTACATTCACTGCGAAACACGTAATTTCGTTGAATTTCACAGTATCATGATTGTTTCGTGAAATAACCAAGATTGAGCGTTGATATAGATTAATTTTGATGTTTTCATAGATATCTAGCTACTTTCACTACGAAACAAGTTATTTCCTTGAAATTCTTCGTTTCATGAATGTTTCGTGAAATAACAATGTTTTAGCGAAGATTTAGCTTAATTTTGATGTTTTCAGAGATGTCTAGCTACATTCATTGCGAAATACGTTATTTCGTTGAATTTCATCGTTTCGAGAATGTTTCGTGAAATAACCATGTTTTAGCGGAGATTATGCTTAATTAGGATGTTTTCTGATATTTCTTGCTACTTTCACTGCGAAACACGTTATTTCGTTGAATATCATCGTTTCATGAATGTTTCGTGAAATAACCATGATTTAGCGTAGATTTATATTTATTTTGATGTTTTCATAGATATCTAGCTACATTCACTGCGAAACACGCATTTTCGTTTAATTTCATCGTTTCATGAATGTTTCGTGAAATAACCATGATTTAGCGGAGATTTAACTTAATTTTTATGTTTTCTGGGATTTCTAGCTACTATCACTGCGAAACACGTTATTTCGTTGAATTTCATTGTTTCATGAATGTTTCGTGAAAAAACCATTATTTAGCGTAAATTTAGCTTAATTTCAATGTTTTCATAGAAATCTAGCTACTTTCACTACGAAACACGTTATTTCGTTGAATTTCATCGTTTCATGAATTTTTCGTGAAATAACCATGTTTCAGCGTAGATTTAGCTTTATTTTGATGTTTTCATATATATCTAGCTACATTCACTACGAAGCACGTTATTTCGTTGAATTTCATTGTTTCATGAATGTTTCGTGAAATTACATAGATTTAGCGGATATTTAGCTTAATTTTGATGTTATCATACATTTCTTGCTACTTTCACTGCGAAACACGATATTTCGTTGAATTTCATCGTTCAATGAATGTTTCGTGAAATAACTATGATTTATCGGCGATTTAGCGTTAGATTGATGTTTCCATAGATATCTAGCTACATTCACTACGAAGCACGTTATTTCGTTGAATTTCATTGTTTCATGAATGTTTCGTGAAATTACATAGATTTAGCGGATATTTAGCTTAATTTTGATGTTATCATACATTTCTTGCTACTTTCACTGCGAAACACGTTATTTCGTTGAATTTCACCGTTTCATGAATGTTTCGTGAAATTACAATGATTTAGCGGAGATTTAGCTTAATTTTGTTGTTTTCCTGAGATTTCTTGATACTTTCTCTGCGAAACACGATTTTACGCTGAATTACATCGTTTCATGAATGTTTCGTGAAATAACCATGTTTTAGCGGAGATTTAGCTTACTTATGATGTTTTCATAGATATCTAGCTACATTCATTTCGAAGCACGTTATTTCGTTGAATTTCATCGTTTCATGAATATTTCGAGAAATAACCATGTTTTAGCGGAGATTTAGCTTAATTTTGAAGTTTTCTGACATTTCCTGCTACTTTCACTGCGAAACACGATATTTCGTTGACTTTCATCGTTTCATGAATGTTTCGTGAAATAACCGTGATTTAGCGGAGATTTAGCTTGATTTTGATGTTTTCTGAGATTTGTAGCTACTTTCACTGCGAAACACGTTATTTCGTTGTATTTCATCGTTTCATGAATGTTTCGTGAAATAACCATGATTTAGCTCAGATTTAACTTAATTTTCATATATTCTAAGATTTCTAGCTACTTTCACTGCGAAACACGTTATTTCGTAGAATTTCATCGTTTAATGACGATTTCGTGAAATAACCATGATTTAGCGTAAATTTAGCTTAATTTTGATGTTTCCTGAGATTTCTAGCCACTTTCACTGCGAAACACGTAATTTCGTTGAATTTCATTGTTTCACGAATATTTCGTGAAATTACAATTAATTAGCGGAGATTTAGCTTAATTTTGATGTTTTCACAGATATCCAGCTACAATCACTGCGATACACGTTATTTCGGTGAATTTCATCGTTTCATGAATGTTTAGTGAAATAACCATGTTTTAGCTGAGATTTAGCTTAATTTGGATGTTTTCTGACATTTCTTGCTACTTTCACTGCCAAACACGATATTTCGTTGATTTTCATCGTTTCATGAATGTTTTGTGAAATAACCATCATTTAGCGTAGATTTAGCTTTATTTTGATGTTTTCATAGATATCTAGCTACATTCACTACAAAGCACGTTATTTCGTTGAATTTCATTGTTTCATGAATGTTTCGTGAAATTACATAGATTTAGCGGAGATTTAGCTTAATTTTGATTTTTTCTGAGATTTCTTGCTACTTTCACTGCGAAACACGATATTTCGTTGAATTTCATTGTTTCATGAATGTTTCGTGAAATATCCATGATTTAGCGGAGATTTAGCATAATTTTGATGTTTTCAGGGATATCTACCTACTTTCACTGCGAAACGCGATATTTCGTTGAATTTCATGGTTTCATGAATGTTTCCTGAAATTACAATGATTTAGCGGAGATTTAGCTTAATTTTGATGTTTTCACAGATATCCAGCTACACTCACTGCGTTACACGTTATTTCGGTGAATTTCATCGTTTCATGAATTTTTCGTGAAAAAACCATGATTTAGCGTAAATTTAGCTTAATTTTAATGTTTTCATAGATATCTAGCTACATTCACTACAAAGCACGTTATTTCGTTGAATTTCATTGTTTCATGAATGTTTCGTGAAATTACAATGATTTAGCGGAGATTTAGCTTAATTTTGATGTTTTCTGAGATTTCTTGCTACTTTCACTGCGAAACACGGTATTTCGTTGAATTTCATTGTTTCATGAATGTTTCGTGAAATATCCATGATTTAGCGGAGATTTAGCATAATTTTGATGTTTTCAGGGATATCTAGGTACTTTCACTGCGAAACGCGATATTTCGTTGAATTTCATCGTTTCATGAATGTTTCGTGAAATTACAATGATTTAGCGGAGATTTAGCTTAATTGTGATGTTTTCTGAGATTTCTAGCTACTTTCACTGCGAAACACGATATTTCGTTAATTTCATCGTTTCATGAATGTTGAGTGAAATATCCATGATTTAGCGGAGATTTAGCATAATATTGATGTTTTCAGAGATATCTAGCAACTTTCACTGCGAAACGCGATATTTCGCGGAATTTCATCGCTCCATGAATGTTTTGTGAAATAACCATGTTTTAGCGGAGATTTAGTTTAGTTTGGATGTATTCTGACATTTTTGCTACTTTCACTGCGAAACACGATATTTCGTTGAATTTCATCGTTTCATGAATGTTTCGTGAAATAACCATTGTTTAGCGTAGATTTAGCTTAATTTTGATGTTTTCAGAGATGTCTAGCTACATTCATTGCGAAATACGTTATTTCGTTGAATTTCATCGTTTCATGAATGTTTCGTGAAATAACCATGTTTTAGCGGAGATTATGCTTAATTAGGATGTTTTCTGATATTTCTTGCTACTTTCACTGCGAAACACGATATTTCGTTGAATATCATCGCTTCATGAATGTTTCGTGAAATAACCATGATTTAGCGTAGATTTAGCTTTATTTTGATGTTTTCATAGATATCTAGCTACATTCACTACAAAGCACGTTATTTCGTTGAATTTCATTGTTTCATGAATGTTTCGTGAAATTACATAGATTTAGCGGAGATTTATCTTAATTTTGATGTTTTCTGAGATTTCTTGCTACTTTCACTGCGAAACACGATATTTCGTTGAATTTCATTGTTTCATGAATGTTTCGTGAAATATCCATCATTTAGCGGAGATTTAGCATAATTTTGAGGTTTTCAGGGATATCTAGCTACTTTCACTGCGAAACGCGATATTTCGTCGAATTTCATCGTTTCATGAATGTTTCGTGAAATTACAATGATTTAGCGGAGATTTAGCTTAATTTTGATGTTTTCTGAGATTTCCAGCTACTTTCACTGCGAATCACGATATTTCGTTAATTTCATCGTTTCATGAATGTTGCGTGTAATATCCATGATTTAGCGGAGATTTAGCATAGTTTTGATGTTTTCAGAGATAACTAGCAACTTTCACTGCGAAACGCGATATTTCGTTGAATTTCATCGCTCCATGAAGGTTTTGTGAAATAACCATGTTTTAGCGGAAATTTAGTTTAGTTTGGATGTTTTCTGAGATTTTTGCTACTTTCACTGCGAAACACGATATTTCGTTGAATTTCATTGTTTCATGAATGTTTCGTGAAATATCCATGATTTAGCGGAGATTTAGCGTAATTTTGATGTTTTCAGGTATATCTAGCTACTTTCACTGCGAAACGCGATATTTCGTTGAATTTCATGGTTCCATGAATGTTTCGTGAAATTACAAAGATTTAGCGGAGATTTAGCTTAATTTTGATGTGTTCACAGATATCCAGCTACACTCACTGCGAAACACGTTATTTCGGTGAATTTCATCATTTCATGAATGTTTAGTGAAAAAAAACATGATTTAGCGTAAATTTAGATAAATTATAATGTTTTCATAGAAATCTAGCTACTTTCACTAGTAAACACGTTATTTCGATGAATTTCATCGTTTCATGAATGTTTCGTGAAATAACCATGATTTTGCGTAGATAAAGCGTAATTTTGATGTTTTCAGAGATGTCTAGCTACATTCACTGCGAAACACGTTATTTCATTGAATTTCACCGTTTCATGAATGTTTCGTGAAATTACAATGGTTTGGCGGAGATTTAGCTTAATTTTGTTGTTTTCTGAGATTTCTTGCTACTTTCACTGCGAAACACGATTTTTCGCTGAATTTCATCGTTTCATGAATGTTTCGTGAAATAACCATGTTTTAGCGGAGATTTAGCTTACTTTTGATGTCTTCATAGATATCTAGCTACATTCATTTCGAAGCACGTTATTTCGTTGAATTACATCGTTTCATGATTGTTTCGTGAAATAACCATGATTTAGCTCAGATTTAACTTAATTTCAATGGTTTCATAGAAATCTAGCTACTTTTACTACGAAACACGTTATTTCGTTGAATTTCATCGTTTCATGAATGTTTCGTGAAATAACCATGTTTCAGCGTAGATTTAGCTTTATTTTGATGTTTTCATAGATATCTAGCTACATTCACTACGAAGCACGTTATTTCGTTGAATTTCATTGTTTCATGAATATTTCGAGAAATAACCATGTTTTAGCGAGAATTGGCTTAATTTTGATGTTTTCTGACATTTCCTGCTACTTTCACTGCGAAACACGTTATTTCGTTGTATTGCATCGTTTCATGAATGTTTCGTGAAATAACCATGATTTAGCTCAGATTTAACTTAATTTTTATATATTCTGAGTTGTCTAACTTTCACTGCGAAACACGTTATTTCGTTGAATTTCATCGTTTAATGACGATTTCGTGAAATAACCATGATTTAGCGTAAATTTAGCTTAATTTTGATGTTTTCTGAGATTTCTAGCCACTTTCACTGCGAAACACGTAATTTCGTTGAATTTCATTGTTTCATGAATATTTCGTGAAATTACAATTATTTAGCGGAGATTTAGCTTAATTTTGATGTTTTCACAGATATCCAGCTACAATCACTGCGAAACACGTTATTTCGGTGAATTACATCGTTTCATGAATGTTTACTGAAATAACCATGTTTTAGCAGAGATTTAGCTTAATTTGGATGTTTTCGGACATTTCTTGCTACTTTCACTGCGAAACACGATATTTCGTTGATTTTCATCGTTTCATGAATGTTTCGTGAAATAACCATGATTTAGCGTAGATTTAGCTTTATTTTGATGTTTTCATAGATATCTAGCTACATTCACTACAAAGCACGTTATTTCGTTGAATTTCATTGTTTCATGAATGTTTCGTGAAATTACATAGATTTAGCGGAGATTTAGCTTAATTTTGATTTTTACTGAGATTTCTTGCTACTTTCACTGCGAAACACGATATTTCGTTGAATTTCATTGTTTCATGAATGTTTCGTGAAATATCCATGATTTAGCGGAGTTTTAGCATAATTTTGATGTTTTCAGAGATGTCTAGCTACATTCACTGCGAAACACGTTATTTCGTTGAATTTCACCGTTTCATGAATGTTTCGTGAAATTACAATGATTTAGCGGAGATTTAGCTTAATTTTGTTGTTTTCTGAGATTTCTTGATACTTTCTCTGCGAAACACGATTTTTCGCTGAATTTCATCGTTTCATGAATGTTTCGTGAAATAACCATGTTTTAGCGGAGATTAAGCTTACTTATGATGTTTTCATAGATATCTAGCTACATTCATTTCGAAGCACGTTATTTCGTTGAATTTCATCGTTTCATGAATATTTCGAGAAATAACCATGTTTTAGCGGAGATTTAGCTTAATTTTGATGTTTTCTGACATTTCCTGCTACTTTCACTGCGAAACACGATATTTCGTTGACTTTCATCGTTTCATGAATGTTTCGTGAAATAACCGTGATTTAGCGGAGATTTAGCTTGATTTTGATGTTTTCTGCGATTTGTAGCTACTTTCACTGCGAAACACGTTATTTCGTTGTATTTCATCGTTTCATGAATGTTTCGTGAAATAACCATGATTTAGCTCAGATTTAACTTAATTTTTATATATTCTGAGATTTCAAGCTACTTTCACTGCGAAACACGTTATTTCGTTGAATTTCATCGTTTCACGACGATTTCGTGAAATAACCATGATTTAGCGTAAATTTAGCTTAATTTTGATGTTTTCTGAGATTTCTAGCCACTTTCACTGCGAAACACGTAATTTCGTTGAATTTCATTGTTTCATGAATATTTCGTGAAATTACAATTAATTAGCGTAGATTTAGCATTATTTTGATGTTTTCACAGATATCCAGCTACATTCACTACAAAGCACGTTATTTCGTTGAATTTCATTGTTTCATGAATGTTTCGTGAAATTACATAGATTTAGCGGAGATTTAGCTTAATTTTGATTTTTTCTGAGATTTCTTGCTACTTTCACTGCGAAACACGATATTTCGTTGAATTTCATTGTTTCATGAATGTTTCGTGAAATATCCATGATTTAGTGGAGATTTTGCATAATTTTGATGTTTTCAGGGATATCTAGCTACTTTCACTGCGAAACGCGATATTTCGTTGAATTTCATGGTTTCATGAATGTTTCCTGAAATTACAATGATTTAGCGGAGATTTAGCTTAATTTTGATGTTTTCACAGATATCCAGCTACACTCACTGCGTTACACGTTATTTCGGTGAATTTCATCGTTTCATGAATTTTTCGTGAAAAAACCATGATTTAGCGTAAATTTAGCTTAATTTTAATGTTTTCATAGAAATCTAGCTACATTCACTACAAAGCACGTTATTTCGTTGAATTTCATTGTTTCATGAATGTTTCGTGAAATTACAAAGATTTAGCGGAGATTTTGCTTAATTTTGATGTTTTCTGAGATTTCTTGCTACTTTCACTGCGAAACACGATATTTCGTTGAATTTCATTGTTTCATGAATGTTTCGTGAAATATCCATGATTTAGCGGAGATTTAGCATAATTTTGATGTTTTCAGGGATATCTAGGTACTTTCACTGCGAAACGCGCTATTTCGTTGAATTTCATCGTGTCATGAATGTTTCGTGAAATTACAATGATTTAGAGGAGATTTAGCTTAATTGTGATGTTTTCTGAGATTTCTAGCTACTTTCACTGCGAAACACGATATTTCGTTAATTTCATCGTTTCATGAATGTTGCGTGAAATTTCCATGATTAAGCGGAGATTTAGCATAATTTTGATGTTTTCAGAGATATCTAGCAACTTTCACTGCGAAACGCGATATTTCGCGGAATTTCATCGCTCCATGAATGTTTTGTGAAATAACCATGATTTAGCGGAGATTTAGTTTAGTTTGGATGTATTCTGGCATTTTTGCTACTTTCACTGCGAAACACGATATTTCGTTGAATTTCATCGTTTCATGAATGTTTCGTGAAATAACCATTGTTTAGCGTAGATTTAGCTTAATTTTGATGTTTTCAGAGATGTCTAGCTACATTCATTGCGAAATACGTTATTTCGTTGAATATCATCGTTTCATGAATGTTTCGTGAAATAACCATGTTTTAGCGGAGATTATGCTTAATTAGGATGTTTTCGGATATTTCTTGCTACTTTCACTGCGAAACACGATATTTCGTTGAATATCATCGCTTCATGAATGTTTCGTGAAATAACCATGATTTAGCGTAGATTTAGCTTTATTTTGATGTTTTCATAGATATCTAGCTACATTCACTACAAAGCACGTTATTTCGTTGAATTCCATTGTTTCATGAATGTTTCGTGAAATTACATAGATTTAGCGGAGATTTAGCTTAATTTTGATGTTTTCTGAGATTTCTTGCTACTTTCACTGCGAAACACGATATTTCGTTGAATTTCATTGTTTCATGAATGTTTCGTGAAATAACCATGTTTTAGCGGAGAATTAGCTTAATTTTGATGTTTTCCGACATTTCCTGCTACTTTCACTGCGAAACACGATATTTCGTTGAATTTCATCGCTTCATGAATGTTTCGTGAAATAACCATGATTTAGCGTAGATTTAGCTTTATTTTGATGTTTGCATAGATATCTAGCTACATTCACTACAAAGCACGTTATTTCGTTGAATTTCATCGTTTCATGAATGTTGCGTGAAATATCCATGATTTAGCGGAGATTTAGCATAATTTTGATGTTTTCAGAGATATCTAGCAACTTTCACTGCGAAACGCGATATTTCGTTGAATTTCATCGCTCCATGAATGTTTTGTGAAATAACCATGTTTTAGTGGAGATTCAGTTTAGTTTGGATGTATTCTGACATTTTTGCTACTTTCACTGCGAAACACGATATTTCGTTGAATTTCATCGTTTCATGAATGTTTCGTGAAATAACCGTTGTTTAGCGTAGGTTTAGCTTAATTTTGATGTTTTCAGAGATGTCTAGCTACATTCATTGCGAAATACGTTATTTCGTTGAATTTCATCGTTTCATGAAAGTTTCGTGAAATAACCATGTTTTAGCGGAGATTATGCTTAATTAGGATGTTTTCTGATATTTCTTGCTACTTTCACTGCGAAACACGATATTTCGTTGAATATCATCGCTTCATGAATGTTTCGTGAAATAACCATGATTTAGCGTAGATTTATATTTATTTTGATGTTTTCATAGATATCTAGCTACATTCACTGCGAAACACGCATTTTCGTTGAATTTCATCGTTTCATGAATGTTTCGTGAAATAACAATGTTTTAGCGTTGATTTAGCGTAATTTTGATGTTGTCAGAGATGTCTAGCCACTTTCACAGCGAAACACGTTATTTCGTTGAATTTCATGGTTTCATGAATGTTTCGTGAAATTACATTTAGTTAGCGGAGATTTTGCATAATTATGATGCTTCCAGAGATATCCAGCTACATTCACTGCGAAACACGTTATTTCGTTGTATTTCATCGATTCATGAATGTTTCGTGAAATAACCATGATTTAGCGGAGATTTAACTTAATTTTGTTGTTTTCTGAGATTTCTAGCAACACTCACTGCAAAACACGTTATTTCGGTGAAATTCATCGTTTCATGAATGATTCGTGAAAAAAACATGATTTAGCGTAAATTTAGCTTAATTTTAATGTTTTCATAGAAATCTAGCTACATTCTCTGCGAAACACGTAATTTCGTTGAATTCCATCGTTTCATGAATGTTTCATGAAATAACAAAGTTTTAGCGTGGATTTAGGGTAATTTTGATGTTTTTATAGATGTCTAGCTACATTCACTGCCAAACACGTAATTTCGTTGAATTTCATCGTTTCATGAATATTTCGTGAAATTACAATGATTTTGCGGAGTTTTAGCTTAATTTTGATGTTTTCTGAGATTTCTTGCTACTTTCACTGCGAAACACGTTATTTCGATGAATTTCATTGTTTCATGAGTGTTACGTGAAATAACCATGATTACCGTAGACTTAGCTATATTTTGATGTTTTCATAGATGTCTAGCTACTTTCACTGCGAAACACGTTATTTCTTTGTATTTCATCGTTTCATGAATGTTTTGTGAAATAACCATGATTTAGCTCAGATTTAACTTAATTTTTATATATTCTGAGATTTCTAGCTACTTTCACTGCGAAACACGTTATTTCGTTGAATTTCATCGTTTCATGAATGTTTCGTGAAATTACATGTTTTAGCGGAGATTTAGCTTAATTTTGATGTTTTCATACATTTCTTGCTACTTTCACTGCGAAACACGATATTTCGTTGAATTTCATCGTTTCATGAATGTTTCGTGAAATAACTATGATTATCGGCGATTTAGCGTAAGTTTGATGTTTCCATAGATATCTAGCTACATTCACTACGAAGCACGTTATTTCGTTGAATTTCATCGTTTCATGAATATTCGAGAAATAACCATGATTTAGCGATGGTTAGCTTTGTTTTGATGTTTTCAGACAAGTTTCAGCTACATTTCATTGCGAAACACGTTATTTCCTTTGAATTTCATCGTTTCATGAATGTTTCGTGAAATAACCATGATTTAGCGGAGATTTAGCTTAATTTTGATGTTTTCACAGATATCCAGCTACACTCACTGCGAAACACGTTATTTCGGTGAATTTCATCGTTTCATGAATGTTTCGTGAAAAAACCATGATTTAGCGTAAATTTAGCTTAATTTTAATGTTTTCATAGAAATCTAGCTACTTTCACTACGAAACACGTTATTTCGTTGAATTTCATCGTTTCATGAATGTTTCGTGAAATAACCATGTTTTAGCGTAGATTTAGCTTTATTTTGATGTTTTCATAGATATCTAGCTACATTCACTACGAAGCACGTTATTTCGTTGAATTTCATTGTTTCATGAATGTTTCGTGAAATTACATAGATTTAGCGGAGATTTAGCTTAATTTTGATGTTATCATACATTTCTTGCTACTTTCACTGCGAAACACGATATTTCGTTGAATTTCATCGTTCAATGAATGTTTCGTGAAATAACTATGATTTATCGGCGATTTAGCGTAAGATTGATGTTTCCATAGATGTCCAGCTACATTCACTACGAAGCACGTTATTTCGTTGAATTTCATCGTTTCATGAATATTTCGAGAAATAACCATGTTTTAGCGGAGATTTAGCTTAATTTTGATGTTTTCTGTCATTTCCTGCTACTTTCACTGCGAATCACGATATTTCGTTGACTTTCATCGTTTCATGAATGTTTCGTGAAATAACCGTGATTTAGCTGTGATTTAGCTTGATTTTGTTGTTTTCTGAGATTTGTAGCTACTTTCACTGCGAAACACGTTATTTCTTTGTATTTCATCGTTTCATGAATGTTTTGTGAAATAACCATGATTTAGCTCAGATTTAACTTAATTTTTATATATTCTGAGATTTCTAGCTACTTTCACTGCGAAACACGTTATTTCGTTGAATTTCATCGTTTCATGACGATTTCGTGAAATAACCAAGATTTAGCGTAAATTTAGCTTAATTTTGATGTTTTCTGAGATTTCTAGCCACATTCACTGCGAAACACGTAATTTCGTTGAACTTCATTTTTTCATGAATATTTCGAGAAATTACAATTATTTAGCGGAGATTTAGCTTAATTTAGATGTTTTCACAGATATCCAGCTACAATCACTGTGAAACACGTTATTTCGGTGAATTTCATCGTTTCATGAATGTTTCGTGAAAAAACCATGATTTAGCGTAAATTTAGCTTTATTCTGATGTTTTCATAGATATCTAGCTACATTCACTACGAAGCACGATATTTCGTTGAATTTCATTGTTTCATGAATGTTTCGTGAAATTACATAGATTTAGCGGAGATTTAGCTTAATTTTGATGTTTTCATACATTTCTTGCTACTTTCACTGCGAAACACGATATTTCGTTGAATTTCATCGTTCAATGAATGTTTCGTGAAATAACTATGATTTATCGGCGATTTAGCGTAAGATTGATGTTTCCATAGATATCTAGCTACATTCACTACGAAGCACGTTATTTCGTTGAATTTCATCGTTTCATGAATATTTCGAGAAATAACCATGTTTTAGAGGAGATTTAGATTAATTTTGATGTTTTCTGACATTTCCTGCTACTTTCTCTGCGAAACACGATATTTCGTTGACTTTCATCGTTTCTTGATTGTTTCGTGAAATAACCGTGATTTAGCGGAGATTTAGCTTGATTTTGATGTTTTCTGAGATTTGTAGCTACTTTCACTGCGAAACACGTTATTTCTTTGTATTTCATCGTTTCATGAATGTTTTGTGAAATAACCATGATTTAGCTCAGATTTAACCTAATTTTTATATATTTTGAGATTTCTAGCTACTTTCACTGCGAAACTCGTTATTTCGTTGAATTTCATCGTTTCATGACGATTTCATGAAATAACCATGATTTAGCGTAAATTTAGCTTAATTTTGATGTTTTCTGAGATTTCTAGCCACTTTCACTGCGAAACCCGTCATTTCGTTGAATTTCATTGTTTCATGAATATTTCGTGAAATTTCAATTATTTAGCGGAGATTTAGCTTAATTTTGATGTTTTCACAGATATCCAGCTACACTCACTGCGAAACACGTTATTTCGGTGAATTTCATCGTTTCATGAATGTTTCGTGAAAAAACCATGATTTAGCGTAAATTTAGCTTAATTTTAATGTTTAATGTTTAATGTTTTCATAGAAATCTAGCTACTTTCACTACGAAACACGTTATTTCGTTGAATTTCATCGTTTCATGAATGTTTAGTGAAATAACCATGTTTCAGCGTAGATTTAGCTTTATTTTGATGTTTTCATAGATATCTAGCCACATTCACTACGAAGCAGGTTATTTCGTTGAATTTCATTGTTTCATGAATGTTTCGCGAAATTACATATATTTAGCGGAGATTTAGCTTAATTTTGATGTTATCATACATTTCTTGCTACTTTCACTGCGAAACACGATATTTCGTTGAATTTCATCGTTCAATGAATGTTTCGTGAAATAACTATGATTTATCGGCGATTTAGCGTAAGATTGATGTTTCCATAGATATCTAGCTACATTCACTACGAAGCACGTTATTTCGTTGAATTTCATCGTTTCATGAATATTTCGAGAAATAACCATGTTTTAGCGGAGATTTAGCTTAATTTTGATGTTTTCTGACATTTCCTGCTACTTTCACTGCAAAACACGATATTTCGTTGACTTTCATCGTTTCATGAATGTTTCGTGAAATAACCGTGATTTAGCGGAGATTTAGATTGATTTTGATGTTTTCTGAGATTTGTAGCTACTTTCACTGCGAAACACGTTATTTCTTTGTATTTCATCGTTTCATGAATGTTTTGTGAAATAACCATTATTTAGCTCAGATTTAACTTAATTTTTATATATTCTGAGATTTCTTGCTACTTTCACAGCGAAACACGTTATTTCGTTGAATTTCATCGTTTCATGACGATTTCGTGAAATAACCATGATTTAGCGTAAATTTAGCTTAATTTTGATGTTTTCTGAGATTTCTAGCCACTTTCACTGCGAAACACGTAATTTCGTTGAATTTCATTGTTTCATGAATATTTCGTGAAATTACAATTATTTAGCGGAGATTTAGCTTAATTTAGATGTTTTCACAGATATCCAGATACAATCACTGCGAAACACGTAATTTCGTTGAATTCCATCGTTTCATGAATGTTTCATGAAATAACAAAGTTTTAGCGTGGATTTAGCGTAATTTTGATGTTTTCAGAGATGTCTAGCTACAATCACTGCCAAACACGTAATTTCGTTGAATTTCATCGTTTCATGAATATTTCGTGAAATTACAGTGATTTTGCGGAGATTTAGCTTAATTTTGATGTATTCTGAGATTTCTTGCTACTTTCACTGCGAAACACGTTATTTCGATGAATTTCATTGTTTCATGAGTGTTACGTGAAATAACCATGGTTACCGTAGACTTTGCTATAATTTGATGTTTTCATAGATATCTAGCTACTTTCACTACGAAACACGTTATTTCGTTGAATTACATCGTTTCATGAATGTTTCGTGAAATAACCATGTTTTAGCGTAGATTTAGCTTTATTTTGATGTTTTCATAGATATCTAGCTACATTCACTACGAAGCACGACATTTCGTTGAATTTCATTGTTTCATGAATGTTTCGTGAAATTACATAGATTTTGCGGAGATTTATCTTAATTTTGATGTTTTCATTCATTTCTTGCTACTTTCACTGCGAAACACGATATTTCGTTGAATTTCATCGTTTCATGAATGTTTCGTGAAATAACTATGATTTATCGGCGATTTAGCGTAAGTTTGATGTTTCCATAGATATCTAGCTACATTCACTACGAAGCACGTTATTTCGTTGAATTTCATCGTTTCATGAATATTTCGAGAAATAACCATGTTTTAGCGGAGATTTAGCTTAATTTTGATGTTTTCTGACATTTCCTGCTACTTTCACTGCGAAACACGATATTTCGTTGAATTTCATCGTTTCATGAACGTTTCGTGAAATAACCGTGACTTAGCGGAGATTTAGCTTGATTTTGATGTTTTCTGAGATTTGTAGCTACTTTCACTGGGAAACACGTTATTTCGTTGTATTTCATCGTTTCATGAATGTTTCGTGAAATAACCATGATTTTGCGGAGATTTAACTTAATTTTTATATTTTCTGAGATTTCTAGCTACTTTCTCTGCGAAACACGTTATTTCGTTGAATTTCATCGTTTCATGAATGATTCGTGAAATAACCATGATTTAGCGTAGATTTAGCATAATTTTGATGTTTTCTGAGATTTCTAGCCACTTTCACTGCGAAACACGTAATTTCGTTGAATTTCATTGTTTCACGAATATTTCGTGAAATTACAATGATTTAGCGGAGATTTAGCTTAATTTTGATGTTTTCTCTGATATCCAGCTACACTCACTGCGAAACACGTTATTTCGTTGAATTTCATCGTTTCATGACGGTTTCGTGAAATAACCATGATTTAGCGAAGGTTAGCTTTATTTTGATGTTTTCAGAGAAGTCTAGCTACATTCATTGCGAAACACGTTATTTCGTTGAAATTCATCCTTTCATGAATGTTTCGTGAAATAACCATGATTTAGCGTAGATTTAGCTTAATTTTGATGTTTTCTGAGATTTCTAGCCACTTTCACTGCGAAACACGTAATTTCGTTGAATTTCATTGTATCATGAATATTTCGTGAAATTACAATTATTTAGCGGAGATTTAGCATAATTTTGATGTTTTCATAGATATCTAGCTACACTCGCTACGAAGCACGTTATTTCGGTGAATTTCATCGTTTCATGAATATTTTGTGAAAAAACGATGATTTAGCATAAATTTAGCTTAATTTTAATGTTTTCATAGATATCTAGCTACTTTCACTACGAAACACGTTATTTCGTTGAATTTCATCGTTTCATGAATGTTTCGTGAAATAACCATGTTTTAGCGTAGATTTAGCGTAATTTTGATGTTTTCAGAGATGTCTAGCTACATTCACTGCGAAACACGTTATTTCGTTGAATTTCATCGTTTCATGAATGTTTCGTGAAATTACAATGATTTAGCGGAGATTTAACTTAATTTTGATGTTTTCTGACATTTCTTGCTACTTTCACTGCGAAACACGATATTTCGTTGAATTTCATCGTTTCATGAATGTTTCGTGAAATAACAATGATTTATCGACGATTAAGCGTAAGTTTCATGTTTTCAGAGATATCTAGCTACATTCACTGCGAAACACGTAATTTCGTTGAGTTTCATCGTTTCATGAATATTTCGTGAAATAACAATGTTTTAGCGAAGATTAAGCGTAATTTTGATGTTTTCAGAGATGTCTAGCTACATTCACTGCGAAACACGCAATTTCGTTGAATTTCATTGTTTCATGAATATTTCGTTAAATTACAATGATTTAGCGGTGATTTAGTTTAATTTTGATGTTTTCACAGATATCCAGCTACCCTCACTGCGTTTCACGTTATTTCGGTGAATTTCATCGTTTCATGATGTTTCTTGAAAAAACCATGATTTAGCGTAAATTTAGCTTAATTTTAATGTTTTCATAGAAATCTAGCTACATTCACTACATAGCAGGTTACTTCGTTGAATTTCATTGTTTCATGAATGTTTCGTGAAATTACATAGATTTAGCGGAGATTTAGCTTAATATTGATGTTTTCATACATTTCTTGCTACTTTCACTGCGAAACACGATATTTCGTTGAATTTAATCGTTTCATGAATGTTTCGTGAAATAACTATGATTTATCGGCGATTTAGCGTAAGTTTGATGTTTCCATAGATATCTAGCTACATTCACTACGAAGCACGTTATTTCGTTGAATTTCATCGTTTCATGAATATTTCGAGAAATAACCATGTTTTAGCGGAGATTTAGCTTAATTTTGATGTTTTCTGACATTTCCTGCTACTTTCACTGCGAAACGCGATATTTCGATTAATTTCATCGTTTCATGAATGTTTCATGAAATAACCGTGACTTAGCGGAGATTTAGCTTAAATTTGATGTTTTCACAGATATCCAGCTACACTCACTGCGGAACACGTTATTTCGGTGAATTTCATCGTTTCATGAATGTTTCGTGAAAAAACCATGATTTAGCGTAAATTTAGCTTAATTTTAATGTTTTCATAGAAATCTAGCTACTTTCACTACGAAACACGTTATTTCGTTGAATTTCATCGTTTCATGAATGTTTCGTGAAATAACCATGTTTCAGCGTAGATTTAGCTTTCTTTTGATGTTTTCATAGATATCTAGCTACATTCACTACGAAGCAGGTTATTTCGTTGAATTTCATTGTTTCATGAATGTTTCGTGAAATTACATAGATTTAGCGGAGATTTAGCTTAATTTTGATGTTATCATACATTTCTTGCTACTTTCACTGCGAAACACGGAATTTCGTTGAATTTCATCGTTCAATGAATGTTTCGTGAAATAACTATGATTTATCGGCGATTTAGCGTAAGATTGATGTTTCCATAGATGTCCAGCTACATTCACTACGAAGCACGTCATTTCGTTGAATTTCATCGTTTCATGAATATTTCGAGAAATAACCATGTTTTAGAGAAGATTTAGCTTAATTTTGATGTTTTCTGACATTTCCTGCCACTTTCACTGCGAATCACGATATTTCGTTGACATTCATCGTTTCATGAATGTTTCGTGAAATAACCATGATTTAGCTCAGATTTAACTTAATTTTTATATTTTCTGAGATTTCTAGCTACTTTCACTGCGAAACACGTTATTTCGTTGAATTTCATCGTTTCATGACGATTTCGTGAGATAACCATGATTTAGCGAAGGTTAGCTTTATCTTGATGTTTTCAGAGAAGTCTAGCTACATTCATTGCGAAACACGTTATTTCGTTGAAATTCATCATTTCATGAATGTTTCGTGAAATAACCATGATTTAGCGTAGATTTAGCTTAATTTTGATGTTTTCACAGATATCTAGGTACACTCACTGCGAAACACGTTATTTCGGTGAATTTCATCGTTTCATAAATGTTTCGTGAAAAAACCATGATATAGCGTAAATTTAGCTTAATTTTAACGTTTTCATAGAAATCTAGCTACTTTCACTACGAAACACGTTATTTCGTTGAATTTCATCGTTTCATGAATGTTTCGTGAAATAACAATGTTTTAGCGTAGATTTAGCTTTATTTAGATGTTTTCATAGATATCTAGCTACATTCACTACGAAGCACGTAATTTCGTTGAATTTCATTGTTTCATGAATGTTTCGTGAGATTACATAGATTTAGCGGAGATTTAGCTTAATTTTGATGTTTTCATAGATTTCTTGCTACTTTCACTGCGAAACACGATATTTCGTTGAATTTCATCGTTTCATGAATGTTTCGTGAAATAACTATGATTTATCGGCGATTTAGCGTAAGTATCTTGTTTTCAGAGATATCTAGCTACATTCAGTGCGAAACACGTAATTTCGTTGAGTTTCATCGTTTCATGAATGGTTCGTGAAATAACAATGTTTTAGCGAAGATTAAGCCTAATTTTGATGTTTTCAGAGATGTCTAGCTACATTCACTGCGAAACACGTTATTTCTTTGAATTTCATCTTTTCATGAATGTTTCGTGAAATTACAATGATTTAGCGGAGATTTAGCTTAATTTTGATGTTTTCTGAGATTTCTTGCTACTTTCACTGCAAAACACGCAATTTCGTTGAATGTCATTGTTTCATGAATATTTCGTGAAATTACAATGATTTAGCGGAGATTCAGTTTAATTTTGATGTTTTCACAGATGCCCAGCTACACTCAATGCGTTACACGTTATTTCGGTGAATTTCATCGTTTCATGAATGTTTCGTGAAAAAACCCTGATTTAGCGTAAATTTAGCTTAATTTTAATGTTTTCATAGAAATCTAGCTACATTCACTACAAAGCACGTTATTTCGTTGAATTTCATTGTTTCATGAATGTTTCGTGAAATTACATAGATTTAGCGGAGATTAAGCTTAATTTTGATATTTTCTGAGATTTCTTGCTACTTTCACTGCGAAACACGATATTTCGTTGAATTTCATCGTTTCATGAATGTTTCGTGAAATAACCATGTTTTTGCGTAGATTTAGCTTTATTTAGATGTTTTCATAGATATCTAGCTACATTCACTACGAAGCACGTAATTTCGTTGAATTTCATTGTTTCATGAATGTTTCGTGAGATTACATAGATTTAGCGGAGATTTAGCTTAATTTTGATGTTTTCATAGATTTCTTGCTACTTTCACTGCGAAACACGATATTTCGTTGAATTTCATCGTTTCACGAATGTTTCGTGAAATAACTATGATTTATCGGCGATTTAGCGTAAGTATCTTGTTTTCAGAGATATCTAGCTACATTCAGTGCGAAACACGTAATTTCGTTGAGTTTCATCGTTTCATGAATGTTTCGTGAAATAACAATGTTTTAGCGAAGATTAAGCGTAATTTTGATGTTTTCAGAGATGTCTAGCTACATTCACTGCGAAACACGTTATTTCTTTGAATTTCATCTTTTCATGAATGTTTCGTGAAATTACAATGATTTAGCGGAGATTTAGCTTAATTTTGATGTTTTCTGAGATTTCTTGCTACTTTCACTGCAAATCACGCAATTTCGTTGAATGTCATTGTTTCATGAATATTTCGTGAAATTACAATGATTTAGCGGAGATTCAGTTTAATTTTGATGTTTTCACAGATGTCCAGCTACACTCACTGCGTTACACGTTATTTCGGTAAATTTCATCGTTTCATGAATGTTTCGTGAAAAAACCATGATTTAGCGTAAATTTAGCTTAATTTTAATGTTTTCATAGAAATCTAGCTACATTCACTACAAAGCACGTTAATTCGTTGAATTTCATTGTTTCATGAATGTTTCGTGAAATTACATAGATTTAGCGGAGATTTAGCTTAATTCTGATGTTTTCTGAGATTTCTTGCTACTTTCACTGCGAAACACGATATTTCGTTGAATTTCATTGTTTCATGAATGTTTCGTGAAATATCCATGATTTAGCGGAGATTTAGCATAATTTTGATGTTTTCAGGGATATCTAGCTACTTTCACTGCGAAACGCGGTATTTCCTTGAATTTCATCGTTTCATGAATGTTTCGTGAAATTACAATGATTTAGCGGAGATTTAGCTTAATTTTGATGTTTTCTGAGATTTCTAGCTACTTTCACTGCGAAACACGATATTTCGTTAATTTCATCGTTTCATGAATGTTGCGTGAAATATCCATGATTTAGCGGAGATTTAGCATAATTTTGATGTTTTCAGAGATATCTAGCTACTTTCACTGCGAAACGCGATATTTCGTTGAATTTCATCGCTCCATGAATGTTTTGTGAAATAACCATGTTTTAGCGGAGATTTAGTTTAATTTGGATGTATTCTGACATTTTTGCTACTTTCACTGCGAAACACGATATTTCGTTCAATTTCAACGTTTCATGAATGTTTCGTGAAATAACCATTATTTAACGTAGATTTAGCTTAATTTTGATGTTTTCAGAGATGTCTAGTTACATTCATTGCGAAATACGTTATTTCGTTGAATTTCATCGTTTCATGAATGTTTATTGAAATAACCATGTTTTAGCGGAGATTATGCTTAATTAGGATGTTATCTGATATTTCTTGCTACTTTCACTGCGAAACACGATATTTCGTTGAATATCATCGCTTCATGAATGTTTCGTGAAATAACCATGATTTAGCGTAGATTTAGCTTTATTTTGATGTTTTCATAGATATCTAGCTACATTCACTACAAATCACGTTATTTCGTTGAATTTCATTGTTTCATGAATGTTTCGTGAAATTACATAGATTTAGCGGAGATTTAGCTTAATTTTGATGTTTTCTGAGATTTCTTGCTACTTTCACTGCGAAACACGATATTTCGTTGAATTTCATCGTTTCATGAATGTTTCGTGAAATAACCATTGTTTAGCGTAGATTTAGCTTAATTTTGATGTTTTCAGAGATGTCTAGCTACATTAATTGCGAAATACGTTATTTCGTTGTATTTCATCGTTTCATGAATGTTTCGTGAAATAACCATGTTTTAGCGGAGATTATGCTTAATTAGGATGTTTTCTGATATTTCTTGATACTTTCACTGCGAAACACGATA
This sequence comes from Tetragonula carbonaria, assembly GCA_032399595.1. Classification (NCBI taxonomy): domain Eukaryota; kingdom Metazoa; phylum Arthropoda; class Insecta; order Hymenoptera; family Apidae; genus Tetragonula; species Tetragonula carbonaria. The sequence goes on from JAUCRC010000050.1 coordinate 50,170, forward strand.
TTTCGTTGAATATCATCGCTTCATGAATGTTTCGTGAAATAACCATGATTTAGCGTAGATTTATATTTATTTTGATGTTTTCATAGATATCTAGCTACATTCACTGCGAAACAGGCATTTTCGTTGAATTTCATCGTTTCATGAATGTTTCGTGAAATAACTATGTTTTAGCGTAGTTTTAGCGTAATTTTGATGTTTTCAGAGATGTCTAGCCACTTTCACTTCGAAACACGTTATTTCGTTGAATTTTATGGTTCCATGAATGTTTCGTGAAATTACAATGATTTAGCGGAGATTTAGCTTAATTTTGATGTGTTCACAGATATCCTGCTACACTCACTGCGAAACACGTTATTTCGGTGAATTTCATCATTTCATGAATGTTTCGTGAAAAAAACATGATTTAGCGTAAATTTAGATAAATTATAATGTTTTCATAGAAATCTAGCTACTTTCACTAGGAAACACGTTATTTCGTTGAATTTCATCGTTTCATGAATGTTTCGTGAAATATCCATGATTTAGCGGAGATTTAGCATAATTTTGATGTTTTCAGAGATATCTAGCTACTTTCACTGCGAAACGCGATATTTCGTTGAATTTCAACGTTTCATGAATGTTTCGTGAAATTACAATGATTTAGCGGAGATTTAGCTCAATTTTGATGTTTTCTGAGATTTCTGGCTTCTTTCACTGCGAAACACGATATTTCGTTAATTTCATCGTTTCATGAATGTTGCGTGTAATATCCATGATTTAGCGGAGATTTAGCATAGTTTTGATGTTTTCAGAGATATCTAGCAACTTTCACTGCGAAACACGATATTTCGTTGAATTTCATCGCTCCATGAAGGTTTTGTGAAATAACCATGTTTTAGCGGAAATTTAGTTTAGTTTGGATGTATTCTGACATTTTTGCTACTTTCACTGCGAAACACGATATTTCGTTGAATTTCATCGTTTCATGAATGTTTCGTGAAATAACCATTGTTTAGCGTAGATTTAGCTTAATTTTGAAGTTTTCAGAGGTGTCTAGCTACATTCATTGCGAAATACGTTATTTCGTTGTATTTCATCGTTACATGAATGTTTCGTGAAATAACCATGTTTTAGCGGAGATTATGCTTAATTAGGATGGTTTCTGATATTTCTTGCTACTTTCACTGCGAAACACGGTTTTTCGTTGAATATCATCGCTTCATGAATGTTTCGTGAAATAACCATGATTTAACGTAGATTTATATTTATTTTGATGTTTTCATAGATATCTAGCTACATTCACTGCGAAACAGGCATTTTCGTTGAATTTCATCGTTTCATGAATGTTTCGTGAAATAACAATGTTTTACCGTAGATTTAGCGTAATTTTGATGTATTCAGAGATGTCTAGCCACTTTCACTGCGAAACACGTTATTTCGTTGAATTTGATGGTTCCATGAATGTTTCATGAAATTACAATGATTTAGCGGTGATTTAGCTTAATTTTGATGTGTTCGCAGATATCCAGCTACACTCACTGCGAAACACGTTATTTCGGTGAATTTCATCATTTCATGAATGTTTCGTGAAAAAAACATGATTTAGCGTAAATTTAGCTTAATTTTAATGTTTTCATAGAAATCTAGCTACTTTCACTACGAAACACGTTATTTCGTTGAATTTCATCGTTTCATGAATGTTTCGTGAAATAACCATGTTTCAGCGTAGATTTAGCTTTCTTTTGATGTTTTCATAGAAATCTAGCTACTTTCACTAGGAAACACGTTATTTCGCTGAATTTCATCGTTTCATGAATGTTTCGTGAAATAACCATGATTTAGCGTAGATAAAGCGTAATTTTGATGTTTCAGAAATGTCTAGCTACATTCACTGCGAAACACGTTATTTCGTTGAATTTCACCGTTTCATGAATGTTTCGTGAAATTACAATGATTTAGCGGAGATTTAGCTTAATTTTGATGTTTTCTGAGATTTCAGGCTACTTTCACTGCGAAACACGATATTTCGTTAATTTCATCGTTTCATGAATGTTGCGTGTAATATCCATGATTTAGCGGAGATTTAGCATAGTTTTGATGTTTTCAAAGATATCTAGCAACTTTCACTGCGAAACGCGATATTTCGTTGAATTTCATCGCCCCATGAAGGTTTTGTGAAATAACCATGTTTTAGCGGAAATTTAGTTTAGTTTGGATGTTTTCTGACATTTTTGCTACTTTCACTGCGAAACACGATATTTCGTTGAATTTCATCGTTTCATGAATGTTTCGTGAAATAACCATTGTTTAGCGTAGATTTAGCTTAATTTTGATGTTTTCAGAGATGTCTAGCTACATTAATTGCGAAATACGTTATTTCGTTGTATTTCATCGTTTCATGAATGTTTCGTGAAATAACCATGTTTTAGCGGAGATTATGCTTAATTAGGATGTTTTCTGATATTTCTTGATACTTTCACTGCGAAACACGATATTTCGTTGAATATCATCGCTTCATGAATGTTTCGTGAAATAACAATGATTTAGCGTAGATTTATATTTATTTTGATGTTTTCATAGATATCTAGCTACATTCACTGCGAAACAGGCATTTTCGTTGAATTTCATCGTTTCATGAATGTTTCGTGAAATAACTATGTTTTAGCGTAGTTTTAGCGTAATTTTGATGTTTTCAGAGATGTCTAGCCACTTTCACTTCGAAACACGTTATTTCGTTGAATTTTATGGTTCCATGAATGTTTCGTGAAATTACAATGATTTAGCGGAGATTTAGCTTAATTTTGATGTGTTCACAGATATCCTGCTACACTCACTGCGAAACACGTTATTTCGGTGAATTTCATCATTTCATGAATGTTTCGTGAAAAAAACATGATTTAGCGTAAATTTAGATAAATTATAATGTTTTCATAGAAATCTAGCTACTTTCACTAGGAAACACGTTATTTCGTTGAATTTCATCGTTTCATGAATGTTTCGTGAAATATCCATGATTTAGCGGAGATTTAGCATAATTTTGATGTTTTCAGAGATATCTAGCTACTTTCACTGCGAAACGCGATATTTCGTTGAATTTCAACGTTTCATGAATGTTTCGTGAAATTACAATGATTTAGCGGAGATTTAGCTCAATTTTGATGTTTTCTGAGATTTCTGGCTTCTTTCACTGCGAAACACGATATTTCGTTGAATTTCATCGTTTCATGAATGTTTCGTGAAATAACCATTCTTTAGCGTAGATTTAACTTAATTTTGATGTTTTCACAGATGTCTAGCTACATTCATTGCGAAATACGTTATTTCGTTGAATTTCATCGTTTCATGAATGTTTCGTTAAATAACCATGTTTTAGCGGAGATTATGCACAATTTGGATGTTTTGTGACATTTCTTGCTACTTTCACTGCGAAACACGATATTTCGTGAAATTTCATCGTTTCATGAATGTTTCGTGAAATAACCTTGATTTAGCGGAGATTTAGCTTAATTTTGATGTTTTCTGACATTTCCTGCTACTTTCACTGCGAACCACGATATTTCGTTGACTTTCATCGTTTCATGAATGTTTCGTGAAATAACCGTGATTTAGCGGTGATTTAGCTTGATTTTGAAGTTTTCTGAAATTTGTAGCTACTTTCACTGCGAAACACGTTATTTCGTTGTATTTCATCGTTTCATGAATGTTTCGTGAAATAACCATGATTTAGCTCAGATTTAACTTAATTTTTATATTTTCTGAGATTTCTAGCTACTTTCACTGCGAAACACGTTATTTCATTGTATTTCAACGTTTCATGACGATTTCGTGAGATAACCATGATTTAGCGAAGGTTAGCTTTATCTTGATGTTTTCAGAGAAGTCTAGCTACATTCATTGCGAAACACGTTATTTCGTTGAAATTCATCCTTTCATGAATGTTTCGTGAAATAACCATAATTTAGCGTAGATTTAGCTTAATTTTGATGTTTTCTGAGATTTCTACCCACTTTCACTGCGAAACACGTAATTTCGTTGAATTTCATTGTTTCATGAATATTTTGTGAAATTATAATTATTTAGCGGAGATTTAGCATAATTTTTATGTTTTCACAGATATCTAGGTACACTCACTGCGAAACACGTTATTTCGGTGAATTTCATCGTTTCATGAATGTTTCGTGAAAAAACCATGATTTAGCGTAAATTTAGCTTAATTTTAATGTTTTCATAGAAATCTAGCTACTTTCACTACGAAACACGTTATTTCGTTGAATTTCATCGTTTCATGAATGTTTCGTGAAATAACCATGTTTTAGCGTAGATTTAGCTTTATTTAGATGTTTTCATAGATATCTAGCTACATTCTCTACGAAGCACGTTATTTCGTTAAATTTCATTGTTTCATGAATGTTTCGTGAGATTACATAGATTTAGCGGAGATTTAGCTTAATTTTGATGTTTTCATACATTTCTTGCTACTTTCACAGCGAAACACGATATTTCGTTGAATTTCATCGTTTCATGAATGTTTCGTGAAATAACTATGATTTATCGGCGATTTAGCGTAAGTTTCATGTTTTCAGAGATATCTAGCTACATTCACTGCGAAACACGTAATTTCGTTGAGTTTCATCGTTTCATGAATGTTTCGTGAAATAACAATGTTTTAGCGAAGATTAAGCGTAATTTTGATGTTTTCAGAGATGTCTAGCTACATTCACTGCGAAACACGTTATTTCGTTGAATTTCATCGTTTCATGAATGTTTCGTGAAATAACCATGATTTAGCGGAGATTTAGCTTAATTTTGATGTTTTCTGAGGTTTCTAGCTACTTTCACTGCGAAATACGTTATTTCGTTGTATTGCATCGTTCCAACAATGTTTCGTGAAATAACCATGATTTAGCGGAGATTTAACTTAATTTTTATGTTTTCTGAGATTTCTTGCTACACTCACTGCGAAACACGTTATTTCGGTGAAATTCATCGTTTCATTAATGTTTCGTGAAAAAAACATGATTTAGCGTAAATTTAGCTTAATATTAATGTTTTCATAGAAATCTAGCTACATTCACTGCGAAACACGTAATTTCGTTGAAATCCATCGTTTCATGAATGTTTCATGAAATAACAATGTTTTAGCGTGGATTTAGCGTAATTTTGATGTTTTCAGAGATGTCTAGCTACATTCACTGCCAAACACGTAATTTCGTTGAATTTCATCGTTTCATGAATATTTCGTGAAATTACAATGATTTTGCGGAGATTTAGCTTAATTTTGATGTTTTCTGATATTTCTTGCTACTTTCACTGCGAAACACGTTATTTCGATGAATTTCATTGTTTCATGAGTGTTACGTGAAATAACCATGATTACCGTAGACTTAGCTATATTTTGATGTTTTCATAGATATCTGTCTACATTCACTACGAAACACGTTATTTCGTTGAGTTTCATCGTTTCATGAATGTTTCGTGAAATAACAATGTTTTAGCGTAGATTAAGCGTAATTTTGATGTTTTCAGAGATGTCTACCTACATTCACTGCGAAACACGTTATTTCATTGAATTTCATCGTTTCATGAATGTTTCGTGCAATTACAATGATTTAGCGGAGATTTAGCTTAATTTTGATGTTTTCTGAGGTTTCTAGCTACTTTCACTGCGAAATACGTTATTTCGTTGTATTGCATCGTTCCAACAATGTTTCGTGAAATAACCATGTTTTAGCGGAGATTTAGCTTACTTTTGATGTTTTCATAGATATCTAGCTACATTCACTTCGAAGCACGTTATTTCGTTGAATTTCATCGTTTCATGAATGTTTCGTGAAATAACCAGATTTTAGCGGAGATTTAGCTTAATATTGATGTTTTCCGACATTTCTTGCTACTTTCACTGCGAAACACGATATTTCGATTACTTTCATCGTTTCATGAATGTTTCGTGAAATAACAGTGATTTAGCTGAGATTTTGCTTAATTTTGATGTTTTCTGAGATTTCTAGCTACTTTCACTGCGAAACACGTTATTTCGTTGTATTTCAACGTTTCATGAATGTTCCGTGAAATAACCATGATTTAGCGGAGATTTAACTTAATTTTGATGTTTTCTGAGATTTCTGGCTACTTTCACTGCGAAACACGATATTTCGTTGAATTTCATCGTTTCATGAATGTTTCGTGAAATAACCATTCTTTAGCGTAGATTTAACTTAATTTTGATGTTTTCACAGATGTCTAGCTACATTCATTGCGAAATACGTTATTTCGTTGAATTTCATCGTTTCATGAATGTTTCGTTAAATAACCATGCTTTAGCGGAGATTATGCATAATTTGGATGTTTTGTGACATTTCTTGCTACTTTCACTGCGAAACACGATATTTCGTGGAATTTCATCGTTTCATGAATGTTTCGTGAAATAACCATGATTTAGCGGAGATTTAGCTTAATTTTGATGTTTTCTAAGATTTCTAGCTACTTTCACAGCGAAACACGTTTTTTCGTTGTATTGCATCGTTCCATGAATGTTTCGTGAAATAACCATGATTTAGCGGAGATTTAACTTAATTTTGATGTTTTCTGATATATCTAGATACATTCATTGCGAAATACGTTATTTCGTTGTATTTCATCGTATCATGAATGTTTCGTGAAATAACCATGTTTTAGCGGAGATTATGCTTAATTAGGATGTTTTCTGAAATTTGTGCTACTCACTGCGAAACACGATTTACCACAAACATTTCGTTGAATCATCTTCATGATGTTTCGGAAATAACAACAACATTCTTGCTACTTTCACTGCGAAACACGATATTTCGTTGAATTTCATCGTTTCATGAATGTTTCGTGAAATAACCATGATTTAGCGGAGATTTAGCATAATTTTGATGTTTTCAGAGATATCTAGCTACATTCACTGCGAAACACGTAATTTCGTTGAGTTTCATCGTTTCATGAATGTTTCGTGAAATAACAATGTTTTAGCGAAGATTAAGCGTAATTTTGATGTTTTCAGAGATGTCTAGCTACATTCACTGCGAAACACGCAATTTCGTTGAATTTCATTGTTTCATGAATATTTCGTGAAATTACAATGATTTAGCGGAGATTTAGTTTAATTTTGATGTTTTCACAGATATCCAGCTACACTCACTGCGTTACACGTTATTTCGGTGAATTTCATCGTTTCATGAATGTTTCGTGAAAAAACCATGATTTAGCGTAAATTTAGCTTAATTTTAATGTTTTCATAGAAATCTAGCTACATTCACTACAAAGCACGTTATTTCGTTGAATTTCATTGTTTCATGAATGTTTCGTGAAATTACATAGATTTAGCGGAGATTTAGCTTAATTTTGATGTTTTCATACATTTCTTGCTACTTTCACTGCGAAACACGATATTTCGTTGAATTTCATCGTTTCATGAATGTTTCGTGAAATAACTATGATTTATCGGCGATTTAGCGTAAGTTTGATGTTTCCATAGATATCTAGCTACATTCATTGCGAAACACGTTATTTCGTTGAAATTCATCCTTTCATGAATGATTCGTGAAATAACCATGATTTAGCGTAGATTTAGCTTAATTTTGATGTTTCTGACATTTCCTGCTACTTTCACTGCGAAACGCGATATTTCGTTGAAATTCATCGTTTCATGAATGTTTCGTGAAATAACCGTCACTTAGCGGAGATTTAGCTTGATTTGGATGTTTTCTGAGATTTGTAGCTACTTTCACTGCGAAACACGTTATTTCGTTGTATTTCATCGTTTCATGACTGTTTCGTGAAATAACCATGATTTTGAGGAGATTGAACTTAATTTTTATATTTTCTGAGATTTCTAGCTACTTTCATTGCGAAACACGTTATTTCGTTGAATTTCATCGTTTCATGACGGTTTCGTGAAATAACCATGATTTAGCGAAGGTTAGATATATTTTGATGTTTTCAGAGTAGTCTAGCTACATTCATTGCGAAACACGTTATTTCGTTGAAATTCATCCTTTCATGAATGATTCGTGAAATAACCATGATTTAAAGTAGATTTAGGTTAATTTTGATGTTTTCTGAGATTTCTAGCCACTTTCACTGCGAAACACGTAATTTCGTTGAATTTCATTGTTTCACGAATATTTCGTGAAATTACAATGATATAGCGGAGATTTAGCTTAATTTTGATGTTTTCACAGATATCCAGCTACACTCACTGCGAATCACGTTATTTCGGTGAATTTCATCGTTTCATGAATGTTTCGTGAAAAAACCATGATTTAGCGTAAATTTAGCTTAATTTTAATGTTTTCATAGAAATCTAGCTACATTCACTACAAAGCACGTTATTTCGTTGAATTTCATTGTTTCATGAATGTTTCGTGAAATTACATAGATTTAGCGGAGATTAAGCTTAATTTTGATGTTTTCTGAGATTTCTTGCTGCTTTCACTGCGAAACACGATATTTCGTTGAATTTCATTGTTTCATGAATGTTTCGTGAAATATCCATGATTTAGCGGAGATTTAGCATAATTTTGATGTTTTCAGGGATATCTAGCTACTTCCACTGCGAAACGCGATATTTCCTTGAATTACATCGTTTCATGAATGTTTCGTGAAATTACAATGATTTAGCGGAGATTTAGCTTAATTTTGATGTTTTCTGAGATTTCTAGCTACTTTCACTGCGAAACACGATATTTCGTTAATTTCATCGTTTCATGAATGTTGCGTGAAATATCCATGATTTAGCGGAGATTTAGCATAATTTTGATGTTTTCAGAGATATCTAGCAACTTTCACTGCGAAACGCGATATTTCGTTGAATTTCATCGCTCCATGAAGGTTTTGTGAAATAACCATGTTTTAGCGGAAATTTAGTTTAGTTTGGATGTATTCTGACATTTTTGCTACTTTCACTGCGAAACACGATATTTCGTTGAATTGCATCGTTTCATGAATGTTTCGTGAAATAACCATTGTTTAGCGTAGATTTAGCTTAATTTTGATGTTTTCAGAGATGTCAAGCTACATTCCTTGCGAAATACGTTATTTCGTTGTATTTCATCGTTTCATGAATGTTTCGTGAAATAACCATGTTTTAGCGGAGATTATGCTTAATTAGGATGTTTTCTGATATTTCTTGCTACTTTCACTGAGAAACACGATATTTCGTTGAATATCATCGCTTCATGAATGTTTCGTGAAATAACCATGATTTAGCGTAGATTTATATTTATTTTGATGTTTTCATAGATATCTAGCTACATTCACTGCGAAACACGCATTTTCGTTGAATTTCATCGTTTCATGAATGTTTCGTGAAATAACTATGTTTTTGCGTAGATTTAGCGTAATTTTGAAGTTTTCAGAGATGTCTAGCCACTTTCACTGCGAAACACGTTATTTCGTTGAATTTCATGGTTCCATGAATGTTTCGTGAAATTACAATGATTTAGCGCAGATTTAGCTTAATTTTGATGTTTTCACAGATATCCAGCTACACTCACTGCGAAACACGTTATTTCGGTGAATTTCATCATTTCATGAATGTTTCGTGAAAAAAACATGATTTAGCGTAAATTTAGATAAATTATAATGTTTTCATAGAAATCTAGCTACTTTTACTAGGAAACACGTTATTTCGTTGAATTTCATCGTTTCATGAATGTTTCGTGAAATAACCATGATTTAGCGTAGATAAAGCGTAATTTTGATGATTTCAGAGATGTCTAGCTACATTCACTGCGAAACACGTTATTTCGTTGAATTTCACCGTTTCATGAATGTTTCGTGAAATTACAATGATTTAGCGGAGATTATGCTTAATTAGGATGTTTTCTGATATTTCTTGCTACTTACACTGCGAAACACGATATTTCGTTGAATATCATCGCTTCATGAATGTTTCGTGAAATAACCATGATTTAGCGTAGATTTAGCTTTATTTTGATGTTTTCATAGATATCTAGCAACATTCACTACAAAGCACGTTATTTCGTTGAATTTCATTGTTTCATGAATGTTTCGTGAAATTAAATAGATTTAGCGGAGATTTAGCTTAATTTTGATGTTTTCTGAGATTTCTTGCTACTTTCACTGCGATACACGATATTTCGTTGAATTTCATTGTTTCATGAATGTTTCGTGAAATATCCATCATTCAGCGGAGATTTAGCATAATTTTGAGTTTTTCAGGGATATCTAGCTACTTTCACTGCGAAACGCGATATTTCGTTGAATTTCATCGTTTCATGAATGTTTCGTGAAATTACAATGATTTAGCGGAGATTTAGCTTAATTTTGATGTTTTCTGAGATTTCTAGCTACTTTCACTGCGAAACACGATATTTCGTTAATTTCATCGTTTCATGAATGTTGCGTGTAATATCCATGATTTATCGGAGATTTAGCATAATTTTGATGTTTTCAGAGATATCTAGCAACTTTCACTGCGAAACGCGATATTTCGTTGAATTTCATCGCTCCATGAAGGTTTTGTGAAATAACCATGTTTTAGCGGAAATTTAGTTTAGTTTGGATGTAATCTGACATTTTTGCTACTTTCACTGCGAAACACGATATTTCGTTGAATTTCATCGTTTCATGAATGTTTCGTGAAATAACCATTGTTTAGCGTAGATTTAGCTTAATTTTTATGTTTTCAGAGATGTCTAGCTACTTTCATTGCGAAATACGTTATTTCGTTGTATTTCATCGTTTCATGAATGTTTCGTGAAATAACCATGTTTTAGCGGAGATTATGCTTAATTAGGATGTTTTCTGATATTTCTTGCTACTTTCACTGCGAAACACGATATTTCGTTGAATATCATAGCTTCATGAATGTTTCGTGAAATAACCATGATTTAGCGTAGATTTATATTTATTTTGATGTTTTCATAGATATCTAGCTACATTCACTGCGAAACACGCATTTTCGTTGAATTTCATCGTTTCATGAATGTTTCGTGAAATAACTATGTTTTAGCGTAGATTTAGCGTAATTTTGATGTTTTCAGAGATGTCTAGCCACTTTCACTGCGAAACACGTTATTTCGTTGAATTTCATGGTTCCATGAATGTTTCGTGAAATTACAATGATTTAGCGGAGATTTAGCTTAATTTTGATGTGTTCACAGATATCCAGCTACACTCACTGCGAAACACGTTATTTCGGTGAATTTCTTCATTCCATGAATGTTTCGTGAAATAACCATGATTTAACGTAGATAAAGCGTAATTTTGATGTTTTCAGAGATGTCTAGCTACATTCACTCCGAAACAGGATTTTTCGCTGAATTTCATCGTTTCATGAATGTTTCGTGAAATAACCATGTTTTAGCGGAGATTTAGCTTAATTTTGATGTTTTCAGAGATGTCTAACTACATTCATTGCGAAATACGTTATTGCGTTGAATTTCATAGTTTCATGAATGTTGCGTGAAATATCCACGATTTAGCGGAGATTTAGCATAATTTTGATGTTTTCAGAGATATTTAGCAATTTTCACTGCGAAACGCGATATTTCGCTGAATTTCATCGCTCCATGAATGTTTTGTGAAATAACCATGTTTTAGCGGAGATTTAGTTTAGTTTGGATGTATTCTGACATTTTTGCTACTTTCACTGCGAAACACGATATTTCGTTGAATTTCATCGTTTCATGAATGTTTCGTGAAATAACCATTGTTTAGCGTAGATTTAGCTTAATTTTGATGTTTTCAGAGATGTCTAGCTACATTCAGTGCGAAATACGTTATTTCGTTGAATTTCATCGTTTCATGAATGTTTCGTGAAATAACCAAGTTTTAGCGGAGATTATGCTTAATTAGGATGTTTTCTGATATTTCTTGCTACTTTCACTGCGAAATACGATATTTCGTTGAATATCATCGCTTCATGAATGTTTCGTGAAATAACCATGATTTAGCGTAGATTTAGCTTTATTTTGATGTTTTCATAGATATCTAGCTACATTCACTACAAAGCACGATATTTCGTTGAATATCATCGCTTCATGAATGTTTCGTGAAATAACCATGATTTAGCTCAGATTTAACTTAATTTTTATATTTTCTGAGATTTCTAGCTACTTTCACTGCGAAACACGTTATTTCCGTGTATTTCAACGTTTCATGACGATTTCGTGAGATAACCATGATTTAGCGAAGGTTAGCTTTTTCTTGATGTTTTCAGAGAAGTCTAGCTACATTCATTGCGAAACACGATATTTCGTTGAATTTCATTGTTTCATGAATGTTTCGTGAAATATCCATGATTTAGCGGAGATTTAGCATAATTTTGATGTTTTCAGAGATATCTAGCTACTTTCACTGCGAAACGCGATATTTCGTTGAATTTCATCGTTTCATGAATGTTTCGTGAAATTACAATGATTTTGCGGAGATTTAGCTTAATTCTGATGTTTTCTGAGATTTCTAGCTACTTTCACTGCGAAACACGATATTTCGTTAATTTCATCGATTCATGAATGTTGCGTGTATTATCCATGATTTAGCGGAGATTTAGCATAATTTTGATGTTTTCAGAGATATCTAGCAACTTTCACTGCGAAACGCGATATTTCGTTGAATTTCATCGCTCCATGAAGGTTTTGTGAAATAACCATGTTTTAGCGGAAATTTAGTTTAGTTTGGATGTATTCTGACATTTTTGCTACTTTCACTGAGAAACACGATATTTCGTTGAATTTCATCGTTTCATTAAGGTTTCATGAAATAACAATGTTTTAGCGGAGATTATGCTTAATATGGATGTTTTCTGACATTTCTTGCTACTTTCACTGCGAAAAACGATATTTCGTGGAATTTCATCGTTTCATGAATGTTTCGTGAAATAACCTTGATTTAGCAGAGATTTAGCTTAATTTTGATGTTTTCTGAGGTTTCTAGCTACTTTCACTGCGAAACACGTTATTTCGTTGTATTGCATCGTTCCAACAATGTTTCGTGAAATAACCATGATTTAGCGGGGATTTAACTTAATTTTTATGTTTTCTGAGATTTCTAGCTACACTCACTGCGAAACACGTTATTTCGGTGAAATTCATCGTTTCATTAATGTTTCGTGAAAAAAACATGATTTAGCGTAAATTTAGCTTAATTTTAATGTTTTCATTGGAATCTAGCTACATTCACTGCGAAACACGTAACTTCGTTGAAATCTATCGTTTCGTGAATGTTTCATGAAATAACAATGTTTTAGCGTGGATTTAGCGTAATTTTGATGTTTTCAGAGATGTCTTGCTACATTCACTGCCAAACACTTAATTTCGTTGAATTTCATCGATTCATGAGTATTTCGTGAAATTACAATGATTATGCGGAGATTTAGCTTAATTTTGATGTTTTCTGATATTTCTTGCTACTTTCACTGCGAAACACATTATTTCGATGAATTTCATTGTTTCATGAGTGTTACGTGAAATAACCATGATTACCGTAGACTTAGCTATATTTTGATGTTTTCATAGATATCTGTCTACATTCACTACGAAACACGTTGTTTCGTTGAGTTTCATCGTTTCATGAATGTTTCGTGAAATAACAATGTTTTAGCGTAGATTAAGCGTAATTTTGATGTTTTCAGAGATGTCTAGCTACATTCACTGCGAAACACGTTATTTCGTTGAATTTCATGGTTCCATGAATGTTTCGTGAAATTACAATGATTTAGCGGAGATTTAGCTTAATTTTGATGTGTTCACAGATATCCAGCTACACTCACTGCGAAACACGTTATTTCGGTGAATTTCTTCATTTCATGAGTGTTTCGTGAAATAACCATGATTTAGCGTAGATAAAGCGTAATTTTGATGTTTTCAGAGATGTCTAGCTACATTCACTCCGAAACAGGATTTTTCGCTGAATTTCATCGTTTCATGAATGTTTCGTGAAATAACCATGTCTTAGCGGAGATTTAGCTTAATTTTGATGTTTTCAGAGATGTCTAGCTACATTCATTGCGAAATACGTTTTTTCGTTGAATTTCATAGTTTCATGAATGTTGCGTGAAATATCAATGATTTAGCGGAGATTTAGCATAATTTTGATGTTTTCAGAGATATCTAGCAATTTTCACTGCGAAACGCGATATTTCGCTGAATTTCATCGCTCCATGTATGTTTTGTGAAATAACCATGTTTTAGCGGATATTTAGTTTAGTTTGGATGTATTCTGACATTTTTGCTACTTTCACTGCGAAACACGATATTTCGTTGAATTTCATCGTTTCATGAATGTTTCGTGAAATAACCATTGTTTAGCGTAGATTTAGCTTAATTTTGATGTTTCAAGAGATGTCTAACTACATTCAGTGCGAAATACGTTATTTCGTTGAATTTCATTGTTTCATGAATGTTTCGTGAAATAACCATGTTTTAGCGGAGATTATGCTTAATTAGGATGTTTTCTGATATTTCTTGCTTCTTTCACTGCGAAACACGATATTTCGGCGAATATCATCGCTTCATGAATGTTTCGTGAAATAACCATGATTTAGCGTAGATTTAGCTTTATTTTGATGTTTTCATAGATATCTAGCTACATTCACTACAAAGCACGATATTTCGTTGAATATCATCGCTTCATGAATGTTTCGTGAAATAACCATGATTTAGCTCAGATTTAACTTAATTTTTATATTTTCTGAGATTTCTAGCTACTTTCACTGCGAAACACGTTATTTCGTTGAATTTCATCGTTTCATGACGATTTCGTGAGATAACCATGATTTAGCGAAGGTTAGCTTTATCTTGATGTTTTCAGAGAAGTCTAGCTACATTCATTGCGAAACACGTTATTTCGTTGAAATTCATCATTTCATGAATGTTTCGTGAAATAACCATGATTTAGCGTAGATTTAGCTTAATTTTGATGTTTTCACAGATATCTAGGTACACTCACTGCGAAACACGTTATTTCGGTGAATTTCATCGTTTCATAAATGTTTCGTGAAATTACAATGATTTAGCGGAGATTTAGCTTAATTCTGATGTTTTCTGAGATTTCTAGCTACTTTCACTGCGAAACACGATATTTCGTTAATTTCATCGTTTCATGAATGTTGCGTGTATTATCCATGATTTAGCGGAGATTTAGCATAATTTTGATGTTTTCAGAGATATCTAGCAACTTTCACTGCGAAACGCGAGATTTCGTTGAATTTCATCGCTCCATGAAGGTTTTGTGAAATAACCATGTTTTAGCGGAAATTTAGTTTAGTTTGGATGTAGTCTGACATTTTTGCTACTTTCACTGCGAAACACAATATTTCGTTGAATTTCATCGTTTCATTAAGGTTTCATGAAATAACAATGTTTTAGCGGAGATTATGCTTAATATGGATGTTTTCTGACATTTCTTGATACTTCCACTGCGAAACACGATATTTCGTTGAATAACATCGCTTCATGAATGTTTCGTGAAATAACCATGATTTAGCGTAGATTTAGTTTATTTTGATGTTTTCATAGATATCTAGCTACATTCACTGCGAAACACGTTATTTCGTTGAATTTCATCGTTTCATGAATGTTTCGTGAAATTACAATGATTTAGCGGAGATTTAGCTTAATTTTGATGTTTTCTGAGATTTCTTGCTACTTTCACTGCGAAACACGCAATTTCGTTGAATTTCATTGTTTCATGAATATTTCGTGAAATTACAATGATTTAGCGTAGATTTAGCTTAATTTTGATGTTTTCAGAGAAGTCTAGCTACATTCATTACGAAATACGTTATTTCATTGAATTTCATCGTTTCATGAATGTTTCGTGAAATAACCATGTTTTAGCGGAGATTATGCTTAATTAGGATGTTTTCTGATATTTCTTGCTACTTTCACTGTGAAACACGATATTTCGTTGAATATCATCGCTTCATGAATGTTTCGTGAAATAACCATGATTTAGCGTAGATTTAGCTTTATTTTGATGTTTTCATAGATATCTAGCTACATTCACTACAAGCCACGTTATTTCGTTGAATTTCATTGTTTCATGAATGTTTCGTGAAATTACATAGATTTAGCGGAGATTTAGCTTAATTTCGATGTTTTCTGAGATTTCTTGCTACTTTCACTGCGAAACACGATATTTCGTTGAATTTCATTGTTTCATGAATGTTTCGTGAAATATCCATGATTTAGCGGAGATTTAGCATAATTTTGATGTTTTCAGGGATATCTAGCTACTTTCACTGCGAAAAGCGATATTTCGTTGAATTTCATCGTTTCATGAATGTTTCGTGAAATTACATAGATTTAGCGGAGATTTAGCTTAATTTCGATGTTTTCTGAGATTTCTTGCTACTTTCACTGCGAAACACGATATTTCGTTGAATTTCATTGTTTCATGAATGTTTCGTGAAATATCCATGATTTAGCGGAGATTTAGCATAATTTTGTGTTTTCAGGGATATCTAGCTACTTTCAATGCGAAACGCGATATTTCGTTGAATTTCATCGTTTCATGAATGTTTCGTGAAATAACTATGTTTTAGCGTAGATTTAGCGTAATTTAGATGTTTTCAGAGATGTCTAGCCACTTTCACTGCGTAACACGTTATTTCGTTGAATTTCATGGTTCCATGAATGTTTCGTGAAATTACAATGATTTAGAGCAGATTTAGCTTAATTTTGATTTGTTCACAGATATCCAGCTACACTCACTGCGAAACACGTTATTTCGGTGAATTTCATCATTTCATGAATGTTTCGTGAAAAAAACATGATTTAGCGTAAATTTAGATAAATTATAATGTTTTCATAGAAATCTAGCTACTTTCACTAGGAAACACGTTATTTCGTTGAATTTCATCGTTTCATGAATGTTTCGTGAAATAACCATGATTTAGCGCAGATAAAGCGTAATTTTGATGTTTTCAGAGATGTCTAGCTACATTCACTGCGAAATACGTTATTTCGTTGAATTTCATCGTTTCATGAATGTTGCGTGAAATAACCATGTTTTAGCGGAGATTTAGTTTAGTTTGGATGTATTCTGACATTTTTGCTACTTTCACTGCGAAACACGATATTTTGTTGAATTTCATCGTTTCATGAATGTTTCGTGAACTAACGATTGTTTAGCGTAGATTTAGCTTAATTTTGATGTTTTCAGAGATGTCTAGCTACATTCATTGCGAAATACGTTATTTCGTTGAATTTCATCGTTTCATGAATGTTTCGTGAAATAACCATGTTTTAGCAGAGATTATGCTTAATTAGGATGTTTTCTGATATTTCTTGCTACTTTCACTGCGAAACGCGATATTTCGTTAATTTCATCGTTTCATGAATGTTGCGTGTAATATCCATGATTTAGCGGAGATTTAGCATAATTTTGATGTTTTCAGAGATATCTAGCTACTTTCACTGCGAAACGCGATATTTCGTTGAATTTCATCGTTTCATGAATGTTTCGTGAAATTACAATGATTTAGCGGAGATTTAGCTTAATTTTGATGTTTTCTGAGATTTCTAGCTACTTTCACTGCGAAACACGATATTTCGTTAATTTCATCGTTTCATGAATGTTGCGTGTAATATCCATGATTTAGCGGAGATTTAGCATAATTTTGATGTTTTCAGAGATATCTAGCAACTTTCACTGCGAAACGCGATATTTCGTTGAATTTCATCGCTCCATGAAGGTTTTGTGAAATAACCATGTTTTAGCGGAAATTTAGTTTAGTTTGGATGTAGTCTGACATTTTTGCTACTCTCACTGCGAAACACGATATTTCGTTGAATTTCATCGTTTCATTAAGGTTTCATGAAATAACAATGTTTTAGCGGAGATTATGCTTAATATGGATGTTTTCTGACATTTCTTGCTACTTTCACTGCGAAAAACGATATTTCGTGGAATTTCATCGTTTCATGAATGTTTCGTGAAATAACCTTGATTTAGCGGAGATTTAGCTTAATTTTGATGTTTTCTGATATTTCTTGCTACTTTCACTGCGAAACACATTATTTCGATGAATTTCATTGTTTCATGAGTGTTACGTGAAATAACCATGATTACCGTAGACTTAGCTATATTTTGATGTTTTCATAGATATCTGTCTACATTCACTACGAAACACGTTATTTCGTTGAGTTTCATCGTTTCATGAATGTTTCGTGAAATAACAATGTTTTAGCGTAGATTAAGCGTAATTTTGATGTTCTCAGAGATGTCTAGCTACATTCACTGCGAAACACGTTATTTCGTTGAATTTCATCGTTTCATGAATGTTTCGTGAAATTACAATGATTTAGCGGAGATGTAGCTTAATTTTGATGTTTTCTGAGATTTCTTGCTACTTTCACTGCGAAACACGATATTTCGATTACTTTCATCGTTTCATGAATGTTTCGTGAAATAACAGTGATTTAGCGGAGATTTTGCTTAATTTTGATGTTTTCTGAGATTTCTAGCTACTTTCACAGCGAAACACGTTATTTCGTTGTATTACAACGTTTCATGAATGTTCCGTGAAATAACCATGATTTAGCGGAGATTTAACTTAATTTTGATGTTTTCTGAGATTTCTGGCTACTTTCACTGCGAAACACGATATTCGTTGAATTTCATCGTTTCATGAATGTTTCGTGAAATAACCATTCTTTAGCGTAAATTTAACATAATTTTGATGTTTTCACAGATGTCTAGCTACATTCATTGCGAAATACGTTATTTCGTTGAATTTCATCGTTTCATGAATGTTTCGTGAAATAACCATGTTTTAGCGGAGATTATGCATAATTTTGATGTTTTCTGACATTTCTTGCTACTTTCACTGCGAAACACGATATTTCGTTGAATTTCATCGTTTCATGAATGTTTCGTGAAATAACAATGATTTATCGGCGATTTAGCGTAAGTTTGATGTTTTCAGAGATATCTAGCTACATTCACTGCGAAACACGTTATTTCGTTGAATTTCATCGTTTCATGAATGTTTCGTGAAATAACAATGTTTTAGCGAAGATTAAGCGTAATTTTGATGATTTCAGAGATGTCTAGCTACATTCACTGCGAAACACGCAATTTCGTTGAATTTCATTGTTTCATGAATATTTCGTGAAATAACAATGATTTAGCGAGATTTAGTTTAATTTTGATGTTTTCACAGATATCCAGCTACACTCACTGCGCTACACGTTATTTCGGTGAATTTCATCGTTTCATGAATGTTTCGTGAAAAAACCATGATTTAGCGTAAATTTAGCTTAATTTTAATGTTTTCATAGAAATCTAGCTACATTCACTACAAAGCACGTTATTTCGTTGAATTTCATTGTTTCATTACTGTTTCGTGAAATTACATAGATTTAGCGGAGATTTAGCTTAATTTTGATGTTTTCATACATTTCTTGCTACTTTCACTGCGAAACACGATATTTCGTTGAATTTCATCGTTTCATGAATGTTTCGTGAAATAACCGTGACTTAGCGGAGATTTAGCTTGATTTTGATGTTTTCTTAGATTTGTAGTTACTTTCACTGCGAAACACGTTATTTCGTTGTATTTCATCGTTTCATGACTGTTTCGTGAAATAACCATGATTTTGCGGAGATTAAACTTAATTTTTATATTTTCTGAGATTTCTAGCTACTTTCATTGCGAAACACGTTATTTCGTTGAATTTCATCGTTTCATGACGGTTTCGTGAAATAAACATGATTTAGCGAAGGTTAGCTTTATTTTGATGTTTTCAGAGAAGTCTAGCTACATTCATTGCGTAACACGTTATTTCGTTGAAATGCATCCTTTCATGAATGATTCGTGAAATAACCATGATTTAGCGTAGATTTAGCTTAATTTTGATGTTTTCTGAGATTTCTAGCCACTTTCACTGCGAAACACGTAATTTCGTTGAATTTCATTGTTTCACGAATATTTCGTGAAATTACAATGATATAGCGGAGATTTAGCTTAATTTTGATGTTTTCACAGATATCCAGCTACACTCACTGCGAATCACGTTATTTCGGTGAATTTCATCGTTTCATGAATGTTTTGTGAAAAAACCATGATTTAGCGTAAATTTAGCTTAATTCTAATGTTTTCATAGAAATCTAGCTACTTTCACTACGAAACACGTTATTTCGTTGAATTTCATCGTTTCATGAATGTTTCGTGAAATAACCATGTTTCAGCGTAGATTTAGCTTTATTTTGATGTTTTCATAGATGTCTAGCTACATTCACTGCGAAACACGTTATTTCGTTGAATTTCATCGTTTCATGAATGTTTCGTGAAATTACAATGATTTAGCGGAGATTTAGCTTAATTTTGATGTTTTCTGAGATTTCTTGCTACTTTCACTGCGAAACACGCAATTTCGTTGAATTTCATTGTTTCATGAATATTTCGTGAAATTACAATGATTTAGCGTTGATTTAGCTTAATTTTGATGTTTTCAGAGATGTCTAGCTACATTCATTGCGAAATACGTTATTTCGTTGAATTTCATCTTTTCATGAATGTTTCGTGAAATAACCATGTTTTAGCGGAGATTATGCTTAATTAGGATGTTTTCTGATATTTCTTGCTACATTCACTGCGAAGCACGATATTTCGTTGAATATCATCGCTTCCGAATGTTTCGTGAAATAACCATGATTTAGCGTAGATTTAGCTTTATTTTGATGTTTTCATAGATATCTAGCTACATTCACTACAAAGCACGTTATTTCGTTGAATTTCATTGTTTCATGAATGTTTCGTGAAATTACATAGATTAGCGGAGATTTAGCTTAATTTTGATGTTTTCTGAGATTTCTTGCTACTTTCACTGCGAAACACGATATTTCGTTGAATTTCATTGTTTCATGAATGTTTCGTGAAATATCCATGATTTAGCGTAGATTTAGCATAATTTTGATGTTTTCAGGTATATCTAGCTACTTTCACTGCGAAACGCGATATTTCGTTGAATTTCATCGTTTCATGAATGTTTCGCGAAATTACAATGATTTAGCGGAGATTTAGCTTAATTTTGATGTTTTCTGAGATTTCTAGCTACTTTCACTGCGAAACACGATATTTCGTTAATTTCATCGTTTTATGAATGTTGCGTGTAATATCCATGATTTAGCGGAGATTTAGCATAGTTTTGATGTTTTCAGAGATATCTAGCAACTTTCACTGCGAAACGCGATATTTCGTTGAATTTCATCGCTCCATGAAGGTTTTGTGAAATAACCATGTTTTAGCGGAAATTTAGTTTAGTTTGGATGTATTCTGACATTTTTGCTACTTTCACTGCGAAACACGATATTTCGTTGAATTACATCGTTTCATGAATGTTTCGTGAAATAACCATTGTTTAGCGTAGATTTAGCTTAATTTTGATGTTTTCAGAGATATCTAGCTTCATTCATTGCGAAATACGTTATTTCGTTGTATTTCATCGTTTCATGACTGTTTCGTGAAATAACCATGATTTTGCGGAGATTAAACTTAATTTTTATATTTTCTGAGATTTCTAGCTACTTCCATTGCGAAACACGTTATTTCGTTGAATTTCATCGTTTCATGACGGTTTCGTGAAATAACCATGATTTAGCGAAGGTTAGCTTTATTTTGATGTTTTCAGAGAAGTCTAGCTACATTCATTGCGAAACACGTTATTTCGTTGAATTTCATCGTTTCATGAATGTTTCGTGAAATAACAATGATTTAGCGTAGATTTAGCTTAATTTTGATGTTTTCTGATATTTCTAGCCACTTTCACTGCGAAACACGTAATTTCGTTGAATTTCATTGTTTCACGAATATTTCGTGAAATTACAATGATTTAGCGGAGATTTAGCTTAATTTTGATGTTTTCACAGATATCCAGCTACACTCACTGCGAATCACGTTATTTCGGTGAATTTCATCGTTTCATGAATGTTTCGTGAAAAAACCATGATTTAGCGTAAATTTAGCTTAATTTTAATGTTTTCATAGAAATCTAGCTACTTTCACTACGAAACACGTTATTTCGTTGAATTTCATCGTTTCATGAATGTTTCGTGAAATAACCATGTTTCAGCGTAGATTAAGTTTATTTTGATGTTTTCATAGATGTCTAGCTACATTCACTGCGAAACACGTTATTTCGTTGAATTTCATCGTTTCATGAATGTTTCGTGAAATTACAATGATTTAGAGGAGATTTAGCTTAATTTTGATGTTTTCTGAGATTTCTAGCTACTTTCACTGCGAAACACGATATTTCGTCAATTTCATCGTTTTATGAATGTTGCGTGTAATATCCATGGTTTAGCGGAGATTTAGCATAGTTTTGATGTTTTCAGAGATATCTAGCAACTTTCACTGCGAAACGCGATATTTCGTTGAATTTCATCGCTCCATGAAGGTTTTTGAAATAACCATGTTTTAGCGGAAATTTAGTTTAGCTTGGATGTATTCTGACATTTTTGCTACTTTCACTGCGAAACACGATATTTCGTTGAATTTCATCGTTTCATTAAGGTTTCATGAAATAACAATGTTTTAGCGGAGATTATGCTTAATATGGATGTTTTCTGACATTTCTTGCTACTTTCACTGCGAAAAACGATATTTCGTGGAATTTCATCGTTTCATGAATGTTTCGTGAAATAACCTTGATTTAGCGGAGATTTAGCTTAATTTTGATGTTTTCTGAGGTTTCTAGCTACTTTCACTGGGAAACACGTTATTTCGTTGTATTGCATCGTACCAACAATGTTTCGTGAAATAACCATGATTTAGCGGAGATTTAACTTAATTTTGATGTTTTCTGAGATTTCTGGCTACTTTCACTACGAAACACGATATTTCGTTAAATTTCATCTTTTCATGAATGTTTCGTGAAATAACCATTCTTTAGCGTAGATTTAACTTAATTTTGATGTTTTCACAGATGTCTAGCTACATTCATTGCGAAATACGTTATTTCGTTGAATTTCATCGTTTCATGAATGTTTCGTTAAATAACCATGTTTTAGAGGAGATTATGCATAATTTGGATGTTTTCTGACATTTCTTGCTACTTTCACTGCGAAACACGATAATTCGTGGAATTTCATCGTTTCATGAATGTTTTGTGAAATAACCTTGATTTTGCGGAGATTTAGCTTAATATTGATGTTTTCTAAGATTTCTAGCTACTTTCACAGCGAAACACGTTTTTTCGTTGTATTGCATCGTTCCAAGAATGTTTCGTGAAATAACCATGATTTAGCGGAGATTTAACTTAATTTTGATGTTTTCTGATATTTCTAGCTACATTCATTGCGAAATACGTTATTTCGTTGTATTTCATCGTTTCATGAATGTTTCGTGAAATAACCATGTTTTAGCGGAGATTATGCTTAATTAGGATGTTTTCTGATATTTCTTGCTACTTTCACTGCGAAACACGATATTTCGTTGAATATCATCGCTTCATGAATGTTTCGTGAAATAACCATGATTTAGCGTAGATTTATATTTATTTTGATGTTTTCATAGTTATCTAGCTACATTCACTGCGAAACACGCATTTTCGTTGAATTTCATCGTTTCATGAATGTTTCGTGAAATAACTATGTTTTAGCGTAGTTTTAGCGTAATTTTGATGTTTTCAGAGATGTCTAGCCACTTTCACTGCGAAACACGTTATTTCGTTGAATTTCATGGTTCCATGAATGTTTCGTGAAATTACAATGATTTAGCGGAGATTTAGCTTAATTTTGATGTGTTCACAGATATCCATCTACACACACTGCGAAACACGTTATTTCGGTGAATTTCATCATTTCATGAATGTTTCGTGAAAAAAACATGATTTAGCGTAAATTTAGATAAATTAAAATGTTTTCATAGAAATCTAGCTACTTTCACTAGGAGACACGTTATTTCGTTGTATTTCATCGTTTCATGAATGTTTCGTGAAATAACCATGATTTAGCGAAGATAAAGCGTAATTTTGATGTTTTCAGAGATGTCAAGCTACATTCACTGCGAAACACGTTATTTCGTTGAATTTCATCGTTTCATGAATGTTTCGTGAAATAACCATGATTTAGCGTAGATAAAGCGTAATTTTGATGTTTTCATAGTTATCTAGCTACATTCACTGCGAAACACGCATTTTCGTTGAATTTCATCGTTTCATGTATGTTTCGTGAAATAACCATGATTTAGCGGAGATTTAACTTAATTTTGAAGTTTTCTGAGATTTCTGGCTACTTTCACTGCGAAACACGATATTTCGTTGAATTTCATCGTTTCTTGAATGTTTCGTGAAATTACTATGGTTTAGCGTAGATTTAGCTTAATTTTGATGTTTTCTGAGATTTCTTACTACTTTCACTGCGAAACACGAT
Organism: Tetragonula carbonaria; assembly: GCA_032399595.1. Taxonomy (NCBI): domain Eukaryota; kingdom Metazoa; phylum Arthropoda; class Insecta; order Hymenoptera; family Apidae; genus Tetragonula; species Tetragonula carbonaria. The sequence continues at coordinate 74,518 of JAUCRC010000050.1, forward strand.
GTTTCGTTAATTTCATCGTTTCATGAATGTTTCGTGAAATAACCGTGATTTAGCGGAGATTTAGCTTAATTTTGATGTTTTCTGTGATTTCTAGGGACTTTCACGGCGAAACACGTTATTTCGTTGTATTTCATCGTTTCATGAATGTTTCGTGAAATAACCATGATTTAACGTAGATTTAGCTTAATTTGGATGTTTTCTGTCATTTCTTGCTACTTTCACAGCAAAACACGATATTTCGTTGAATTTCATTGTTTCATTAAGGTTTCATGAAATAACAATGTTTTAGCGGAGATTATGCTTAATATGGATGTTTTCTGACATTTCTTGCTACTTTCACTGCGAAAAACGATATTTCGTGGAATTTCATCGTTTCATGAATGTTACGTGAAATAACCTTGATTTAGCGGGATTTAGCTTAATTTTGATGTTTTCTGAGGTTTCTAGCTACTTTCACTGCGAAACACGTTATTTCGTTGTATTGCATCGTTCCAACAATGTTTCGTGAAATAACCATGATTTAGCGGAGATTTAACTTAATTTTTATGTTTTCTGAGATTTCTAGCTACACTCACTGCGAAACACGTTATTTCGGTGAAATTCATCGTTTCATGAATGTTTCGTGAAAAAAACATGATTTAGCGTAAATTTAGCTTAATTTTAATGTTTTCATAGAAATCTAGCTACATTCACTGCGAAACACGTAATTTCGTTGAAATCCATCGTTTCATGAATATTTCATGAAATAACAGTGTTTTAGCGTGGATTTAGCGTAATTTTGATGTTTTCAGAGATGTCTAGCTACATTCACTGCCAAACACGTAATTTCGTTGAATTTCATCGTTTCATGAATATTTTGTGAAATTACAATGATTTTGCGGAGATTTAGCTTAATTTTAATGTTTTCTGATATTTCTTGCTACTTTCACTGCGAAACACGTTATTTCGATGAATTTCATTGTTTCATGAATGTTACGTGAAATAACCATGATTACCGTAGACTTAGCTATATTTTGATGTTTTCATAGATACCTGTCTACATTCACTACGAATCACGTTATTTCGTTGAGTTCATCGTTTCATGAATGTTTCGTTAAGTAACAATGTTTTAGCGTACATTAAGCGTAATTTTGATGTTTTCAGAGATGTCTAGCTACATTCACTGCGAAACACGTTATTTCGTTGAATTTCATCGTTTCATGAATGTTTCGTGAAATAACAATGCTTTAGCGGAGATTTAGCATAATTTTGATATTTTCTGACATTTATTGCTACTTTCACTGCGAAACACGATATTTCGATTACTTTCATCGTTTCATGAATGTTTCGTGAAATAACAGTGATTTAGCGGAGATTTTGCTTAATTTTGATGTTTTCTGCAATTTCTAGCTACTTTCACTGCGAAACACGTTATTTCGTTGTATTTCAACGTTTCATGAATGTTTCGTGAAATAACCATTATTTAGCGGAGATTTAACTTAATTTTGATGTTTTCTGAGATTTCTGGCTACTTTCACTGCGAAACACGATATTTCGTTGAATTTCATCGTTTCATGAATGTTTCGGGAAATAACCATTATTTAGCGAAGATTTAACTTAATTTTAATATTTTCAGAGATGTCTAGCTACATTCATTGCGAAATACGTTATTTCGTTGAATTTCATCGTTTCATGAATGTTTCGTGAAATTACAATGATTTAGCGGAGATTTAGCTTAATTTTGATGTTTTCTGAGATTTCTTGCTAATTTCACTGCGAAACACGATTTTTCGCTGAATTTCATCGTTTCATGAATGTTTCGTGAAATAACCATGTTTTAGCGGAGATTTAGCTTACTTTTGATGTTTTCATAGATATCTAGCTACATTCACTTCGATGCACGTTATTTCGTTGAGTTTCATCGTTTCATGAATGTTTCGTGAAATAACATTGTTTTAGAGGAGATTTAGCTTAATTTTGTTGTTTTCTGACATTTCTTGCTACCTTCACTGCGAAACACGATATTTCGATTACTTTCATCGTTTCATGAATATTTCGTGAAATAACAGTGATTTAGCGGATATTTTGCTTAATAATGATGTTTCCTGAGATTTCTAGCTACTTTCACTGCGAAACACGTTATTTCGTTGTATTTCAACGTTTCATGAATGTTTCGTGAAGTAACCATGATTTAGCGGAGATTTAACTTAATTTTGATGTTTTCTGAGATTTCTGGCTACTTTCACTGCGATCACGATATTTCGTTGAACTTCATCGTTTCATGAATGTTTCGTGAAATAACCATTATTTAGCGTAGATTTAACTTAATTTTGATGTTTTCAGAGATGTCTAGCTTCATTCATTGCGAAATACGTTATTTCGTTGAATTTCATCGCTTCATGAATATTTCGTTAAATAACCGTGTTTTAGCGGAGATTATGCATAATTTGGATGTTTTCTGACATTTCTTGCTACTTTCACTGCGAAACACGATATTTCGTGGAATTTCATTGTTTCATGAATGTTTCGTGAAATAACCTTGATTTAGCGGAGATTTAGCTTAATTTTGATGTTTTCTAAGATTTCTAGCTACTTTCACAGCGAAACACGTTTTTTCGTTGTATTGCATCGTTCCAAGAATGTTTCTTGAGATAACCATGATTTAGCGGAGATTTAACTTAATTTTGATGTTTTCTGATATTTCTAGCTACACTCACTGCGAAACAAGTTATTCCGGTGAAATTCATCGTTTCATGAATGTTTCGTTAAAAAAACATGATTTAGCGTAAATTTAGCTTAATTTTAATGTTTTCATAGAAATCTAGCTACATTCACTACGAAACACGTAATTTCGTTGAATTCCATCGTTTCATGAATGTTTCATGAAATAACAATGTTTTAGCGTGGATTTAGCTTAATTTTGATGTTTTCAGAGATGTCTAGCTACATTCACTGCGAAACACGTTATTTCGTTGAATTTCATCGTTTCATGAATGTTTCGTGAAATTACAATGATTTAGCGGAGATTTAGCTTAATTTTGATGTTTTCTGAGATTTCTTGCTACTTTCACTGCAAAACACGATTTTTCGCAGAATTTCTTAGTTTCATGAATGTTTCGTGAAATAACCATGTTTTAGCGGAGATTTAGCTTACTTTTGATGTTTTCATAGATATCTAGCTACATTCACTTCGAAGCACGTTATTTCGTTGAATTTCATCGTTTCATGAATGTTTCGTGAAATAACAATGCTTTAGCGGAGATTTAGCATAATTTTGATATTTTCTGGCATTTATTGCTACTTTCACTGCGAAACACGATATTTCGATTACTTTCATCGTTTCATGAATGTTTCGTGAAATAACAGTGATTTAGCGGAGATTTTGCTTAATTTTGATGTTTTCTGCAATTTCTAGCTACTTTCACTGCGAAACAAGTTAATTCGTTGTATTTCAACGTTTCATGAGTGTTTCGTGAAATTACAATGATTTAGCGGAGATTTAGCTAAATTTTGATGTTTTCACAGATATCAAGCTACATTCTCTGCGAAACACGTTATTTCGGTGAATTTCATCGTTTCATGAATGTTTCGAGGAAAAACCATGATTTAGCGTAGATGTAGCTTAATTTGGATGTTTTCTGTCATTTCTTGCTACTTTCACAGCAAAACACGATATTCCGTTGAATTTCATCGTTTCATTAATGTTTCGTGAAATGAACATGATTTAGCGGAGATTATGCTTAATATGGAAGTTTTCTGACATTTCTCGCTACTTTCACTGCGAAAAACGATATTTTGTGGAATTTCATCGTTTCATGAGTGTTTCGTGAAATAACCGTGCTTTAGCGTAGATTAAGCGTAATTTTGATGTTTTCAGAGATGTCTAGCTACATTCACTGCGAAACACGTTATTTCGTTGAATTTCATCGTTTCATGAATGTTTCGTGAAATTACAATGATTTAGCGGAGATTTAGCTTAATTTTGATGTTTTCTGAGATTTCTTGCTAATTCCACTGCGAAACACGATTTTTCGCTGAATTTCATCGTTTCATGAATGTTTCGTGAAATAACCATGTTTTAGCGGAGATTTAGCTTACTTTTGATGTTTTCATAGATATCTGTCTACATTCACTACGAAACACGTTATTTCGTTGAGTTTCATCGTTTCACGAATGTTTCGTGAAATAACATTGTTTTAGAGGAGATTTAGCTTAATTTTGTTGTTTTCTGACATTTCTTGCTACCTTCACTGCGAAACACGATATTTCGATTACTTTCATCGTTTCATGAATATTTCGTGAAATAACAGTTATTTAGCGGAGATTTTGCTTAATAATGATGTTTCCTGAGATTTCTAGCTACTTTCACTGCGAAACACGTTATTTCGTTGTATTTCAACGTTTCATGAATGTTTCGTGAAGTAACCATGATTTAGCGGAGATTTAACTTAATTTTGATGTTTTCTGAGATTTCTGGCTACTTTCACTGCGATCACGATATTTTGTTGAACTTCATCGTTTCATGAATGTTTCGTGAAATAACCATTATTTAGCGTAGATTTAACTTAATTTTGATGTTTTCAGAGATGTCTAGCTTCATTCATTGCGAAATACGTTATTACGTTGAATTTCATCGCTTCATGAATATTTCGTTAAATAACCATGTTTTAGCGGAGATTATGCATAATTTGGATGTTTTCTGACATTTCTTGCTACTTTCACTGCGAAACACGATATTTCGGGGAATTTCATGGTTTCATGAATGTTTCGTGAAATAACCTTGATTTAGCGGAGATTTAGCTTAATTTTGATGTTTTCTAAGATTTCTAGCTACTTTCACAGCGAAACACGTTTTTTCGTTGTATTGCATCGTTCCAAGAATGTTTCTTGAAATAACCATGATTTAGCGGAGATTTAACTTAATTTTGATGTTTTCTGATATTTCTAGCTACACTCACTGCGAAACAAGTTATTCCGGTGAAATTCATCGTTTCATGAATGTTTCGTGAAAAAAACATGATTTAGCGTAAATTTAGCTTAATTTTAATGTTTTCATAGAAATCTAGCTACATTCACTACGAAACACGTAATTTCGTTGAATTCCATCGTTTCATGAATGTTTCATAAAATAACAATGTTTTAGCGTGGATTTAGCGTAATTTTGATGTTTTCAGAGATGTCTAGCTACATTCACTGCGAAACACGTTATTTCGTTGAATTTCATCGTTTCATGAATGTTTCGTGAAATTAGAATGATTTAGCGGAGATTTAGCTTAATTTTGATGTTTTCTGAGATTTCTTGCTACTTTCACTGCAAAACACGATTTTTCGCAGAATTTCTTAGTTTCATGAATGTTTCGTGAAATAACCATGTTTTAGTGGAGATTTAGCTTACTTTTGATGTTTTCATAGATATCTAGCTACATTCACTTCGAAGCACGTTATATCGTTGAATTTCATCGTTTCATGAATGTTTCGTGAAATAACAATGCTTTAGCGGAGATTTAGCATAATTTTGATATTTTCTGACATTTATTGCTACTTTCACTGCGAAACACGATATTTCGATAACTTTCATCGTTTCATGAATGTTTCGTGAAATAACAGTGATTTAGCGGAGATTTTGCTTAATTTTGATGTTTTCTGCAATTTCTAGCTACTTTCACTGCGAAACACGTTATTTCGTTGTATTTCAACGTTTCATGAATGTTTCGTGAAATAACCATTATTTAGCGGAGATTTAACTTAATTTTGATGATTTCTGAGATTTCTGGCTACTTTCACTGCGAAACACGATATTTCGTTGAATTTCATCGTTTCATGAATGTTTCGGGAAATAACCATTATTTAGCGAAGATTTAACTTAATTTTGATATTTTCAGAGATGTCTAGCTACATTCATTGCGAAATACGTTATTTCGTTGAATTTCATCGTTTCATGAATGTTTCGTTAAATAACCATGTTTTAGCGGAGATTATGCATAATTTGGATGTTTTCTGACATTTCTTGCTACTTTCACTGCGAAACATGATATTTCGTGGAATTTCATCGTTTCATGAATGTTTCGTGAAATAACCTTGATTTAGCGGAGATTTAGCTTAATTTTGATGTTTTCTAAGATTTCTAGCTACTTTCACTGCGAAACACGTTTTTTCGTTGTATTGCATCGTTCCAAGAATGTTTCGTGAAATAACCATGATTTAGCGGAGATTTAATTTAATTTTCATGTTTTCTGAGATTTCTAGCTACACTCACTGCGAAACACGTTATTCCGGTGAAATTCATCGTTTCATGAATGTTTCGTGAAAAAAACCTGATTTAGCGTAAATTTAGCTTAATTTTAATGTTTTCATAGAAATCTAGCTACATTTACTGCGAAACACGTAATTTCGTTGAATTCCATCGTTTCATGAATGTATCATGAAATAACAATGTTTTAGCGTGGATTTAGCGTAATTTTGATAATTTCAGAGATGTCCAGCTACATTCACTGCCAAACACGTAATTTCGTTGAATTTCATCGTTTCATGAATATTTCGTGAAATTACAATGATTTAGCGGAGATTTAGCTTAATTTTGATGTTTTCTGAGATTTCTTGCTACTTTCACTGCGAAACACGTTATTTCGATGAATTTCATTGTTTCATGAGTGTTACGTGAAATAACCATGATTACCGTAGACTTAGCTATATTTTGATGATTTCATAGATATCTGTCTACATTCACTACGAAACACGTTATTTCGTTGAGTTCCATCGTTTCATGAATGTTTCGTGAAATAACAATGTTTTAGCGTAGATTAAGCGTAATTTTGATGTTTTCAGAGATGTCTAGCTACATTCACTGCGAAACACGTTATTTCGTTGTATTTCATCGTTTCATGAATGTTTCGTGAAATTACCATGATTAAGCGGAGATTTAGCATAATTATGATGTTTTCAGAGATATCTATCTACTTTCACTGCGAAACGCGATATTTCGTTGAATCTCATCGCTTCATGAATGTTTCGTGAAATAACCGTGATTTAGCGGAGATTTAGCTTAATTTTGATGTTTTCTGAGATTTCTAACTACTTTCACTGCGAAACACGTTATTTCGATTACTTCCATCGTTTCATGAATGTTTCGTGAAATAACAGTGATTGAGCGGAGATTATACTTAATTTTGATGTTTTCTGAGATTTCTAGCTACTTTCACTGCGAAACACGTTATTTCGTTGTATTTCAACGTTTGATGAATGTTTCGTGAAATAACCATGATTTAGCGGAGATTTAACTTAATTTTGATGTTTTCTGAGATTTCTGGCTACTTTCACTGCGAAACACGATATTTCGTTGAATTTCATCGTATCATGAATGTTTCGTGAAATAACCATTATTTAGCGTAAATTTAACTTAATTTTGATGTTTTCAGAGATGTCTAGCTACATTCATTGCGAAATACGTTATTTCGTCGAATTTCATCGTTTCATGAAAGTTTCGTTAAATAACCATGTTTTAGCGGAGATTATGCATAATTTGGATGTTTTCTGACACTTCTTGCTACTTTCACTGCGAAACACGATATTTCGTGGAATTTCATCGTTTCATGAATGTTTCGTGGAATAACCTTGATTTAGCGGAGATTCAGCTTAATTTTGATGTTTTCTAAGATTTCTAGCTACTTTCACTGCGAAACACGTTTTTTCGTTGTATTGCATCGTTCCAAGAATGTTTCGTGAAATGACCATGATTTAGCGGAGATTTAACTTAATTTTGATGTTTTCTGAGATTTCTAGCTACTTTCACTGCGAAACACGTTATTTCGTTGTATTTCAACGTTTCATGAATGTTTCGTGAAATAACCATGATTTAGCGGAGATTTAACTTAAATTTGATGTTTTCTGAGATTTCTGGCTACTTTCACTGCGAAACACGATATTTCGTTGAATTTCATCTTATCATGATTGTTTCGTGAAATAACCATTATTTAGCGTTGATTTAACTTAATTTTGATGTTTTCAGAGATGTCTAGCTACATTCATTGCGAAATACGTTATTTCGATGAATTTCATCGTTTCATGAATGTTTCGTTAAATAACCATGTTTTACCGGAGATTATGCATAATTTGGATGTTTTCTGACATTTCTTGCTTCTTTCACTGCGAAACACGTTATTTCGTTGAATTTCATCGCTTCCTGAATGTTTTGAGGAATAACCATGTTTTTGCTGAGATTTAGTTTAATTTGGATGTTTTCTGACATTTCTCGCTACTTTCACTGCGAAAAACGATATTTTGTGGAATTTCCTCGTTTCATGAATGTTTCGTGAAATAACTGTGATTTAGCGGAGATTTAGCTTAATTTTGATGTTTTCTGAGATTTCTATCTATTTTCACTGCGAAAACGTTATTTCGTTGTATTTCATCGTTTCTAGAATGTTTCGTGAATTTACAGTGATTTAGCGGAGATTTCGCTTAATTTTGATGATTTCTGAGATTTCTTGTTACTTTCACTGCGAAACACGATATTTCGCTGAATTTCATCGCTTCACGAATGTTTCGTGTAATAACCGTGATTTAGCGGAGATTTAGCTTAATTTTGATGATTTCTGAGATTTCTAACTACTTTCACTGCGAAACACGTTATTTCGTGGTATTTCATCGTTTCATGAATGATTTGTGAAATATCCATGATTAAGCGGTGATTTACATAATTATGATGTTTTCAGAGTTTTCCAAGTACTTTCACTGCGAAACGCGGTATTTCGTTGAATTTCAACGCTTCATGAATGTTTTGAGAAATAACCATGTTTTAGCGGAGATTTAGTTTAATTTGGATGTTTTCTGACATTTCTTGCTAATTTCACAGCGAAACGATATTTCGTTGAATTTCATCGTTTCGTGAATGTTTCATGAAATATCCATGAGTTAGCGGAGATTTAGCATAATTTTGATGTTTTCAGAGATATCTATCTACTTTCACTGCGAAACGCGATATTTCGTTGAATCTCATCGCTTCATGAATGTTTCGTGAAATAACCGTGATTTAGCGGAGATTTAGCTTAATTTTGATGTTTTCTGAGATTTCTAACTACTTTCACTGCGAAACACGTTATTTCGTTGTATTGCATCGTTCCAAGAATGTTTCGTGAAATAACCATGATTTAGCGGAGATTTAACTTAATTTTGATGTTTTCTAAGATTTCTAGCTACTTTCACTGCGAAACACGTTTTTTCGTTGTATTGCATCGTTCCAAGAATGTTTCGTGAAATGACCATGATTTAGCGGAGATTTAACTTAATTTTGATGTTTTCTGAGATTTCTAGCTACTTTCACTGCGAAACACGTTATTTCGTTGTATTTCAACGTTTCATGAATGTTTCGTGAAATAACCATGATTTAGCGGAGATTTAACTTAAATTTGATGTTTTCTGATATTTCTGGCTACTTTCACTGCGAAACACGATATTTCGTTTAATTTCATCGTATCATGAATGTTTCGTGAAATAACCATTATTTAGCGTTGATTTAACATAATTTTGATGTTTTCAGAGATGTCTAGCTACATTCATTGCGAAATACGTTATTTCGTTGAATTTCATCGTTTCATGAATGTTTCGTTAAATAACCATGTTTTACCGGAGATTATGCATAATTTGGATGTTTTCTGACATTTCTTGCTTCTTTCACTGCGAAACACGTTATTTCGATGAATTTCATTGTTTCATGAGTGTTACGTGAAATAACCATGATTACCTTAGACTTAGCTATATTTTGATGTTTTCATAGATATCTGTCTACATTCACTACGAAACACGTTATTTCGTTGAGTTTCATCGTTTCATGAATGTTTCGTGAAATAACAATGTTTTAGCTTAGATTAAGCGTAATTTTGATGTATTCAGAGATGTCTAGCTACATTCACTGCGATACACGTTATTTCGTTGAATTTCAACGTTTCATGAATGTTTCGTGAAATAACCATGATTTAGCGGAGATTTATCTTAATTTTGATGTTTTCTGAGATTTCTGGCTACTTTCACTGCTAAACACGATATTTCGTTGAATCTCATCGCTTCATGAATGTTTCGTGAAATAACCGTGATTTAGCGGAGATTTAGCTTAATTTTGATGTTTTCTGAGATTTCTAACTACTTTCACTGCGAAACACGTTATTTCGATTACTTCCATCGTTTCATGAATGTTTCGTGAAATAACAGTGATTTAGCGGAGATTATGCTTAATTTTGATGTTTTCTGAGATTTCTAGCTACTTTCACTGCGAAACACGTTATTTCGTTGTATTTCAACGTTTCATGAATGTTTCGTGAAATAACCATGATTTAGCGGACATTTAACTTAATTTTGATGTTTTCTGAGATATCTGGCTACTTTCACTGCGAAACACGATATTTCGTTGAATTTCATCGTTTCATGAATGTTTCGTGTAATAACCATTATTTTGCTTAGATTTAGCTTAATTTTGATGTTTTCAGAGATGTCTAGCTACATTCATTGCGAAATACGTTATTTCATTGAATTTCATCGTTTCATGAATGTTTCGTGAAATTACAATGATTTAGCGGAGATTCAAATTAATTTTGTTGTTGTCTGAGAATTCTAGCCACTTTCACTGCGAAACACGTTATTTCATTGAATTTCATTGTTTCATGAATGTTTCGTGAAATAACCATGATTCAGCGGAGATTTAGCATAATTTTGATGTTTTCAGAGATATGTACCTACTTTCACTGCGAAACGCGATATTTCGTTGAATCTCATCGTTTCATGAATGTTTCGTGAAATTACAATGGTTTAGCGGAGATTTATCTTAATTTTGATGTTTTCTGATATTTCTTACTACTTTCACTGCGAAACACGATATTTCGTTAACATCGTTTCATGAATGTTTCGTGAAATATCCATGATTTAGCGGAGATTTAGCATAATTTTGATGTTTGCAGAGATATCTGGCTACTTTCACTGCGAAACGCGATATTTCGTTGATTTTCATCGTTTCATGAATGTTTTGTGAAATAACCATGTTTTAGCGGAGATTTAGTATAATTTGGATGTTTTCTGACATTTCTTGCTACTTTCACTGCGAAACACGATATTTCGTGGAATTTCATCGTTTCATGAATGTTTCGTGAAATAACTGTGATTTAGCGGAGATTTAGCTTAATTTTGATGTTTTCTGAGATTTCTAACTACTTTCACTGCGAAACACGTTATTTCGTTGTATGATCGTTAAATGTTTCGTGGAATAACCTTGATTTAGCGGAGATTCAGCTTAATTTTGATGTTTTCTAAGATTTCTAGCTACTTTCACTGCGAAACACGTTTTTTCGTTGTATTGCATCGTTCCAAGAATGTTTCGTGAAATGACCATGATTTAGCGGAGATTTAACTTAATTTTGATGTTTTCTGAGATTTCTAGCTACTTTCACTGCGAAACACGTTATTTCGTTGTATTTCAACGTTTCATGAATGTTTCGTGAAATAACCATGATTTAGCGGAGATTTAACTTAAATTTGATGTTTTCTGAGATTTCTGGCTACTTTCACTGCGAAACACGATATTTCGTTGAATTTCATCTTATCATGAATGTTTCGTGAAATAACCATTATTTAGCGTTGATTTAACTTAATTTTGATGTTTTCAGAGATGTCTAGCTACATTCATTGCGAAATACGTTATTTCGTTGAATTTCATCGTTTCATGAATGTTTCGTTAAATAACCATGTTTTACCGGAGATTATGCATAATTTGGATGTTTTCTGACATTTCTTGCTTCTTTCACTGCGAAACACGTTATTTCGATGAATTTCATTGTTTCATGAGTGTTACGTGAAATAACCATGATTACCTTAGACTTAGCTATATTTTGATGTTTTCATAGATATCTGTCTACATTCACTACGAAACACGTTATTTCGTTGAGTTTCATCGTTTCAAGAATGTTTCGTGAAATAACAATGTTTTAGCTTAGATTAAGCGTAATTTTGATGTATTCAGAGATGTCTAGCTACATTCACTGCGAAACACGTTATTTCGTTGAATTTCAACGTTTCATGAATGTTTCGTGAAATAACCATGATTTAGCGGAGATTTATCTTAATTTTGATGTTTTCTGAGATTTCTGGCTACTTTCACTGCGAAACACGATATTTCGTTGAATCTCATCGCTTCATGAATGTTTCGTGAAATAACCGTGATTTAGCGGAGATTTAACTTAATTTTGATGTTTTCTGAGATTTCTAACTACTTTCACCGCGAAACACGTTATTTCGATTACTTCCATCGTTTCATGAATGTTTCGTGAAATAACAGTGATTTAGCGGAGATTATGCTTAATTTTGATGTTTTCTGAGATTTCTAGCTACTTTCACTGCGAAACACGTTATTTCGTTGTATTTCAACGTTTCATGAATGTTTCGTGAAATAACCATGATTTAGCGGACATTTAACTTAATTTTGATGTTTTCTGAGATATCTGGCTACTTTCACTGCGAAACACGATATTTCGTTGAATTTCATCGTTTCATGAATGTTTCGTGTAATAACCATTATTAGGCTTAGATTTAGCTTAATTTTGATGTTTTCAGAGATGTCTAGCTACATTCATTGCGAAATACGTTATTTCATTGAATTTCATCGTTTCATGAATGTTTCGTGAAATTACAATGATTTAGCGGAGATTCAAATTAATTTTGTTGTTGTCTGAGAATTCTAGCCACTTTCACTGCGAAACACGTTATTTCATTGAATTTCATTGTTTCATGAATGTTTCGTGAAATAACCATGATTCAGCGGAGATTTAGCATAATTTTGATGTTTTCAGAGATATTTACCTACTTTCACTGCGAAACGCGATATTTCGTTGAATCTCATCGTTTCATGAATGTTTCGTGAAATTACAATGGTTTAGCGGAGATTTATCTTAATTCCGATGTTTTCTGATATTTCTTACTACTTTCACTGCGAAACACGATATTTCGTTAATTTCATCGTTTCATGAATGTTTCGTGAAATATCCATGATTTAGCGGAGATTTAGCATAATTATGATGTTTTCAGAGATATCTGGCTACTTTCACTGCGAAACGCGATACTTCGTTGAATTTCATCGCTTCCTGAATGTTTTGAGAAATAACCATGTTTTTGCTGAGATTTAGTTTAATTTGGATGTTTTCTGACATTTCTCGCTACTTTCACTGCGAAAAACGATATTTTGTGGAATTTCCTCGTTTCATGAATGTTTCGTGAAATAACTGTGATTTAGCGGAGATTTAGCTTAATTTTGATGTTTTCTGAGATTTCTATCTATTTTCACTGCGAAAACGTTATTTCGTTGTATTTCATCGTTTCTAGAATGTTTCGTGAAATTACAGTGATTTAGCGGAGATTTCGCTTAATTTTGATGATTTCTGAGATTTCTTGTTACTTTCACTGCGAAACACGATATTTCGCTGAATTTCATCGCTTCACGAATGTTTCGTGTAATAACCGTGATTTAGCGGAGATTTAGCTTAATTTTGATGATTTCTGAGATTTCTAACTACTTTCACTGCGAAACACGTTATTTCGTGGTATTTCATCGTTTCATGAATGTTTCGTGAAATATCCATGATTAAGCGGTGATTTACATAATTATGATGTTTTCAGAGTTTTCCAAGTACTTTCACTGCGAAACGCGGTATTTCGTTGAATTTCAACGCTTCATGAATGTTTTGAGAAATAACCATGTTTTAGCGGAGATTTAGTTTAATTTGGATGTTTTCTGACATTTCTTGCTAATTTCACAGCGAAACGATATTTCGTTGAATTTCATCGTTTCGTGAATGTTTCATGAAATATCCATGATTTAGCGGAGATTTAGCATAATTTTGATGTTTTCAGAGATATCTATCTACTTTCACTGCGAAACGCGATATTTCGTTGAATGTCATCGTTTCATGAATGTTTCGTGAAATAACCATGTTTTAGCGGAGATTTAGCTTAATTTTGATGTTTTCTGACATTTCTTGCTACTTTCACTGCGAAACACGATATTTCGTTTCCTTTCATCGTTTCATCAATGTTTCGTGAAATAACCGTGATTTAGCGGAGATTTAGGTTAATTTTGATGTTTTCTGAGATTTCTAGCTACTTTCTCTGCGAAACACGTTATTTCGTTGTATTTCATCGTTTCATGAATGTTTCGTGAAATAACCATGATTTAGCGGAGATTTAACATAATTTTGATGTTATCTGAGATTTCTAGCTTCATTCAATGCGAAAAACGTTATTTCGCTGAATTTCATCGTTTCATGAATGTTTCGTGAAATAACAATGTTTTAGCGTAGATTAAGCGTAATTTTGATATTTCAGAGATGTCTAGATACATTCACTGCGAAACACGTTATTTCACTGAATTTCATCGTTTCATGAATGTTTCGTGAAATTACAATGATTTTGCGGAGATGTCTCTTAATTTTGAAGTTTTCTGAGATTTCTAGCTACTTTCACTGCGAAACACGTTATTTCGGTGAATTTCATCTTTTCATTAATGTTTCATGAAATAACCATGTTTTAGCGGAGATTATGCTTAATATGGATGTTTTCTGACATTTCTTGCTACTTTCACTGCGAAAAACGATATTTCGTGGAATTTCATCGTTTCATGAATGTTTCGTGAAATAACAGTAATTAAGCGGAGATTTAGCTTAATTTTGATGTTTTCTGAGATTTCTAGCTACTTTCACTGCGAAACACGTTATTTCGTTGTATTTCATCGTTTCAAGAGTGTTTCGTGAAATAACCCTGATTTAGCGGAGATTTAACATAATTTTGATGTTTTCTGAGATTTCTAGCTTCATTCAATGCGAAAAACGGTATTTCGCTGAATTTCATCGTTTCATGAATGTTTCGTGAAATAACAATGTTTTAGCGTAGATTAAGCGTAATTTTGATATTTCAGAGATGTCTAGCTACAATCACTGCGAAACACGTTATTTCGCAGAATTTCATCGTTTCGTGAATGTTTCGTGTAATTACAATGATTTAGCGGAGATTTCGCTTAATTTTGATGTTTTCTGAGATTTCTGGCTACTTTCACTGCGAAACACGATATTTCGTTGAATTTCATCGTTTCATGAATGTTTCGTGAAATAACCATTATTTAGCGTAGATTTAACTCAATTTTGATGTTTTCAGAGATGTCTAGCTACATTCATTGCGAAATACGTTATTTCGTTGAATTTCATCGTTTCATGAATGTTTCGTTAAATAACCATGTTTTAGCGGAGATTATGCATAATTTGGATGTTTTCTGACATTTCTTGCTGCTTTCACTGCGAAACACGATATTTCGTTGAATATCATCGTTTCATGAATGTTTCATGAAATAACCATGATTTAGCGTAGATTTATATTTATTTTGATGTTTTCATAGATATATAGCTACATTCACTGCGAAACACGTAATTTCGTTGAATTTCATCGTTTCATGAATGTTTCGTGAAATAACTATGATTTATCGGCGATTTAGCGTAAGTTTGATGTTTTCAGAGATATCTAGCCACTTTCTCTGCGTAACACGTTATTTCGTTGAATTTCATCGTTTCATGAATGTTTCATGAAATAACAATGTTTTAGCGTAGATTAAGCGTAATTTTGATATTTCAGAGATGTCTAGCTACATTCACTGCGAAACACGTTATTTCGCTGAATTTCATCGTTTCATGAATGTTTCATGTAATTACAATGATTTAGCGGAGATTTCGCTCAATTTTGATGTTTTCTGAGATTTCTTGCTTCTTTCACTGCGTAACACGATATTTCGCTGAATTTCATCGTTTCATGAATATTTCGTGAAATAACCATGTTTTAGCGGAGATTTAGCTTAATTTTGATGTTTTCATAGATATCTAGCTACATTCACGTCGAAGCACGTTATTTCGTTGAATATCATCGTTTCATGACTGTTTCGTGAAATAACCATGTTTTAGCGGAGATTTAGCTTAATTTTGATGTTTTCTGACATTTCTTGCTACTTTCACTGCGAAACACGTTATTTCGTAGTATTTCATCGTTTCATGAATGTTTCGTGAAAGAACCATGATTTAGCGGAGATTTAACTTAATTCTGGTGTTTTCTGAGATTTCTAGCTACTTTCACTGCGAAACACGTTATTTCGTTGTATTTCATCGTTTCAAGAGTGTTTCGTGTAATTACAATGATTTAGCGGAGATTTCGCTTAATTTTGATGATTTCTGAGATTTCTTGCTACTTTCACTGCGAAACACGATATTTCGCTGAAATTCATCGTTTCATGAATGTTTCGAAAAATAACCATGTTTTAGCGGAGATTTAGCTTAATTTTGATGTTTTCATAGATATCTAGCTACGTTCACTTCGAAGCACGTTATTTCGTTGAACTTCATCGTTTCATGAATGTTTCGTGAAATATCCATGTTTTAGCGGAGATTTAGCTTAATTTTGATGTTTTCTGACATTTCTTGCTACTTTAACTGCGAAACACGATATTTCGTTTACTTTCACCGCTTCATGAATGTTTCGTGAAATAACCGTGATTTAGAGGAGATTTAGCTTAATTTTGATGTTTTCTGAGATTTCTAGCTACTTTCACTGCGAAACACGTTATTTCGTTGTATTTGATCGTTTCATGAATGTTTCGTGAAATAACCATGATTTAGCGTAGATTATGCTTAATATGGATGTTTTCTGACATTTCTTGCTACTTTCACTGCGAAAAACGATATTTCGTGGAATTTCATCGTTTCATGAATGTTTCGTGAAATAACAGTAATTAAGCGGAGATTTAGCTTAATTTGGATGTTTTCTGAGATTTCTAGCTACTTTCACTGCGACACACGTTATTTCGTTGTATTCCATCCTTCCAAGAATGTTTCGTGAAGTAACAAAGATTTAGCGGAGATTTAACTTAATTTTGATGTTTTCTGAGATTTCTAGCTACTTTCAATGCGAAAAACGGTATTTCGTTGTATTTCATCGTTTCATGAATGTTTCGTGAAATAACAATGTTTTAGAGTAGATTAAGCGTAATTTTGATATTTCAGAGATGTCTAGCTACATTCACTGCGAAACACGTTATTTCGCTGAATTTCATCGTTTCATGAATGTTTCGTGAAATTACAATGATTTAGCGGAGATGTCTCTTAATTTTGATGTTTTCTGAGAATTCTTGCTACTTTCACTGCGATACACGATTTTACGCTGAATTTCATCGTTTCATGAATGTTTCGTGAAATAACCATGTTTTAGCGGAGATTTAGCTTAATTCTGATGTTTTCATAGATATCTAGCTACATTCACTTTGAAGCACGTTATTTCGTTGAATATCATCGTTTCATCAATGTTTCGTGAAATAACCGTGATTTAGCGGAGATTTAGGTTAATTTTGATGTTTTCTGAGATTTCTAGCTACTTTCTCTGCGAAACACGTTATTTCGTTGTATTTCATCGTTTCATGAATGTTTCGTGAAATAACCATGATTTAGCGGAGATTTAACATAATTTTGATGTTATCTGAGATTTCTAGCTTCATTCAATGCGAAAAACGTTATTTCGCTGAATTTCATCGTTTCATGAATGTTTCGTGAAATAACAATGTTTTAGCGTAGATTAAGCGTAATTTTGATATTTCAGAGATGTCTAGCTACAATCACTGCGAAACACGTTATTTCGCAGAATTTCATCGTTTCGTGAATGTTTCGTGTAATTACAATGATTTAGCGGAGATTTCGCTTAATTTTGATGTTTTCTGAGATTTCTGGCTACTTTCACTGCGAAACACGATATTTCGTTGAATTTCATCGTTTCATGAATGTTTCGTGAAATAACCATTATTTAGCGTAGATTTAACTCAATTTTGATGTTTTCAGAGATGTCTAGCTACATTCATTGCGAAATACGTTATTTCGTTGAATTTCATCGTTTCATGATTGTTTCGTTAAATAACCATGTTTTAGCGGAGATTATGCATAATTTGGATGTTTTCTGACATTTCTTGCTGCTTTCACTGCGAAACACGATATTTCGTTGAATATCATCGTTCATGAATGTTTCATGAAATAACAGTGTTTTAGCGTAGATTTATATTTATTTTGATGTTTTCATAGATATATAGCTACATTCACTGCGAAACACGTAATTTCGTTGAATTTCATCGTTTCATGAATGTTTCGTGAAATAACTATGATTTATCGGCGATTTAGCGTAAGTTTGATGTTTTCAGAGATATCTAGCCACTTTCTCTGCGTAACACGTTATTTCGTTGAATTTCATCGTTTCATGAATGTTTCATGAAATAACAATGTTTTAGCGTAGATTAAGCGTAATTTTGATATTTCAGAGATGTCTAGCTACATTCACTGCGAAACACGTTATTTCGCTGAATTTCATCGTTTCATGAATGTTTCGTGTAATTACAATGATTTAGCGGAGATTTCGCTCAATTTTGATGTTTTCTGAGATTTCTTGCTTCTTTCACTGCGTAACACGATATTTCGCTGAATTTCATCGTTTCATGAATATTTCGTGAAATAACCATGTTTTAGCGGAGATTTAGCTTAATTTTGATGTTTTCATAGATATCTAGCTACATTCACGTCGAAGCACGTTATTTCGTTGAATATCATCGTTTCATGAATGTTTCGTGAAATAACCATGTTTTAGCGGAGATTTAGCTTAATTTTGATGTTTTCTGACATTTCTTGCTACTTTCACTGCGAAACACGTTATTTCGTAGTATTTCATCGTTTCATGAATGTTTCGTGAAAGAACCATGATTTAGCGGAGATTTAACTTAATTCTGGTGTTTTCTGAGATTTCTAGCTACTTTCACTGCGAAACACGTTATTTCGTTGTATTTCATCGTTTCAAGAGTGTTTCGTGTAATTACAATGATTTAGCGGAGATTTCGCTTAATTTTGATGATTTCTGAGATTTCTTGCTACTTTCACTGCGAAACACGATATTTCGCTGAAATTCATCGTTTCATGAATGTTTCGAAAAATAACCATGTTTTAGCGGAGATTTAGCTTAATTTTGATGTTTTCATAGATATCTAGCTACGTTCACTTCGAAGCACGTTATTTCGTTGAACTTCATCGTTTCATGAATGTTTCGTGAAATATCCATGTTTTAGCGGAGATTTAGCTTAATTTTGATGTTTTCTGACATTTCTTGCTACTTTAACTGCGAAACACGATATTTCGTTTACTTTCACCGCTTCATGAATGTTTCGTGAAATAACCGTGATTTAGAGGAGATTTAGCTTAATTTTGATGTTTTCTGAGATTTCTAGCAACTTTCACTGCGAAACACGTTATTTCGTTGTATTTGATCGTTTCATGAATGTTTCGTGAAATAACCATGATTTAGCGTAGATTTAGCTAACAAATTTGGATGTTTTCTGACATTTCTTGCTACTTTCACAGCAAAACACGTTATTTCGTTGAATTTCATCGTTTCAAGAAAGTTTCGTGAAATAACCATGATTTAGCGGAGATTTAACATAATTTTGATGTTTTCCGAGATTTCTAGCTTCATTCAATGCGAAAAACGGTATTTCGCTGAATTTCATCGATTCATGAATGTTTCGTGAAATAACAATGTTTTAGCGTAGATTAAGCGTAATTTTGATATTTCAGAGATGTCTAACTACATTCACTGCGAAACACGTTATTTCGCTGAATTTCATCGTTTCATGAATGTTTCGTGAAATTACAATGATTTAGCGGAGATGTCTCTTAATTTTGATGTTTTCTGAGATTTCTTGTTACTTTCACTGCGATACACGATTTTTCGCTGAATTTCATCGTTTCATGATTGTTTCGTGAAATAACCATGTTTTATCGGAGATTTAGCTTAATTCTGATGTTTTCTTGTATATCTAGCTACATTCACTTTGAAGCACGTTATTTCGCTGAATATCATCGTTTCATGAATGATTCGTGAAATAACCATGTTTTAGCGGAAATTTAGCTTAATTTTGATGTTTTCTGACATTTCTTGCTACTTTCACTGCGAAACACGATATTTTGTTTACTTTCATCGTTTCATGAATGTTTCGTGAAATAACCGTGATTTAGCGGAGATTTAGCTTAATTTTGATGTTTTCTGAGATTTCTAGCTACTTTCACTGTGAAACACGTTATTTCGTTGAATTTCATCGTTTCATTAAAGTTTCATGAAATAACCATGTTTTAGCGGAGATTATGCTTAATATGGATGTTTTCTGACATTTCTTGCTACTTTCACTGCGAAAAACGATATTTCGTGGAATTTCATCGTTTCATGAATGTTTCGTGAATTAACAGTAATTAAGCGGAGATTTAGCTTAATTTGGATGTTTTCTGAGATTTCTAGCTACTTTCACTGCGACACACGTTATTTCGTTGTATTCCATCCTTCCAAGAATGTTTCGTGAAGTAACAAAGATTTAGCGGAGATTTAACTTAATTTTGATGTTTTCTGAGATTTCTAGCTACTTTCACTGCGAAACACGTTATTTCGTTGTATTTCATCGTTTCAAGAATGTTTCGTGAAATAACCCTGATTTAGCGGAGATTTAACATAATTTTGATGTTTTCGGAGATTTCTAGCTTCATTCAATGCGAAAAACGGTATTTCGCTGAATTTCATCGTTTCATGAATGTTTCGTGAAATAACAATGTTTTAGCGTAGATTAAGCGTAATTTTGATATTTCAGAGATGTCTTGCTACATTCACTGCGAAACACGTTATTTCGCTGAATTTCATCGTTTCATGAATGTTTCGTGAAATTACAATGATTTAGCGGAGATGTCTCTTAATTTTGATGTTTTCTGAGAATTCTTGCTACTTTCACTGCGATACACGATTTTACGCTGAATTTCATCGTTTCATGAATGTTTCGTGAAATAACCATGTTTTAGCGGAGATTTAGCTTAATTCTGATGTTTTCATAGATATCTAGCTACATTCACTTTGAAGCACGTTATTTCGTTGAATATCATCGTTTCATGAATGATTCGCGAAATAACCATGTTTTAGCGGAGATTTAGCTTAATTTTGATGTTTTCTGACATTTCTTGCTACTTTCACTGCGAAACACGATATGTTGTTTTCTTTCATCGTTTCATGAATGTTTCGTGAAATAGCCGTGATTTAGCGGAGATTTAGCTTAATTCTGATGTTTTCTGAGATTTCTAGCTACTTTCACTGCGAAACACGTTATTTCGTTGAATTTCATCGTTTCATTAAAGTTTCATGAAATAACCATGTTTTAGCGTAGATTATGCTTAATATGGATGTTTTCTGACATTTCTTACTACTTTCACTGCGAAAAACGATATTTCGTGGGATTTCATCGTTTCATGAATGTTTCGTGAAATAACAGTAATTAAGCGGAGATTTAGCTTAATTTTGATGTTTTCTGAGATTTCCTGCTACTTTCACTGCGAAACACGTTATTTCGTTGTATTGCATCGTTCCAAGAATGTTTCGTGAAAAAACCATGATTTAGCGGAGATTTAACTTAATTTTGATGTTTTCTGAGATTTCTAGCTACTTTCACTGCGAAACACGTTATTTCGTTGTATTTCATCGTTTCTAGAGTGTTTCGTGAGATAACCCTTATTTAGCGGTGATTTAACATAATTTTGATGTTTTCTGAGATTTCTAGATTCATTCAATGCGAAAAACGGTATTTCGCTGAATTTCATCGTTTCATATATGTTTCGTGAAATAATAATGTTTTAGTGTAGATTAAGCGTAATTTTGATATTTCAGAGATGTCTAGCTGCATTCACTGCGAAACACGTTATTTCGCTAAATTTCATCGTTTCATGAATGTTTCGTGTAATTACAATGATTTAGCGGAGATTTCGCTTAATTTTGATGTTTTCTGAGATTTCTTGCTACTTTCACTGCGAAACACGATATTTCGCTGAATTTCATCGTTTCATGAATGTTTCGTGAAATAACCTTGTTTTAGCGGAAATTTAGCTTAATTTTGATGTTTTCATAGATATCTAGCTACATTCACGTCGAAGCACGTTATTTCGTTGAATATCATCGTTTCATGTTTGTTTCGTGAAATAACCATGTTTTAGAAGAGATTTAGCTTTATTTTGATGTTTTCTGACATTTCTTGCTACTTTCACTGCGAAACATGATATTTCGTTTCCTTTCATCGTTTCATGAATGTTTCGTGAAATAACCGTGATTTAGCGGAGATTTAGCTTAATTTTGATGTTTTCTGAGATTTCTAGCTACTTTCTCTGCGAATCACGTTATTTCGTTGTATTTCATCGTTTCATGAATGTTTCGTGAAATTCAATGATTTAGCGGAGATGTCTCTTAATTTTGATGTTTTCTGAGATTTCTTGTTACTTTCACTGCGATACACGATATTTCGCTGAATTTCATCGTTTCATGATTGTTTCGTGAAATAACCATGTTTTATCGGAGATTTAGCTTAATTCTGATGTTTTCTTGTATATCTAGCTACATTCACTTTGAAGCACGTTATTTCGTTGAATATCATCGTTTCATGAATGATTCGTGAAATAACCATGTTTTAGCGGAGATTTAGCTTAATTTTGATGTTTTCTGACATTTCTTGCTACTTTCACTGCGAAACACGATATTTTGTTTACTTTCATCGTTTCATGAATGTTTCGTGAAATAACAGTGATTTAGCGGAGATTTAGCTTAATTTTGATGTTTTCTGAGATTTCTAGCTACTTTCACTGTGAAACACGTTATTTCGTTGAATTTCATCGTTTCATTAAAGTTTCATGAAATAACCATGTTTTAGCGGAGATTATGCTTAATATGGATGTTTTCTGACATTTCTTGCTACTTTCACTGCGAAAAACGATATTTCGTGGAATTTCATCGTTTCATGAATGTTTCGTGAAATAACAGTAATTAAGCGGAGATTTAGCTTAATTTGGATGTTTTCTGAGATTTCTAGCTACTTTCACTGCGACACACGTTATTTCGTTGTATTCCATCCTTCCAAGAATGTTTCGTGAAGTAACAAAGATTTAGCGGAGATTTAACTTAATTTTGATGTTTTCTGAGATTTCTAGCTACTTTCACTGCGAAACACGTTATTTCGTTGTATTTCATCGTTTCAAGAATGTTTCGTGAAATAACCCTGATTTAGCGGAGATTTAACATAATTTTGATGTTTTCGGAGATTTCTAGCTTCATTCAATGCGAAAAACGGTATTTCGCTGAATTTCATCGTTTCATGAATGTTTCGTGAAATAACAATGTTTTAGCGTAGATTAAGCGTAATTTTGATATTTCAGAGATGTCTAGCTACATTCACTGCGAAACACGTTATTTCGCTGAATTTCATCGTTTCATGAATGTTTCGTGAAATTACAATGATTTAGCGGAGATGTCTCTTCATTTTGATGTTTTCTGAGAATTCTTGCTACTTTCACTGCGATACACGATTTTACGCTGAATTTCATCGTTTCATGAATGTTTCGTGAAATAACCATGTTTTAGCGGAGATTTAGCTTAATTCTGATGTTTTCATAGATATCTAGCTACATTCACTTTGAAGCACGTTATTTCGTTGAATATCATCGTTTCATGAATGATTCGCGAAATAACCATGTTTTAGCGGAGATTTAGCTTAATTTTGATGTTTTCTGACATTTCTTGCTACTTTCACTGCGAAACACGATATGTTGTTTTCTTTCATCGTTTCATGAATGTTTCGTGAAATAGCCGTGATTTAGCGGAGATTTAGCTTAATTCTGATGTTTTCTGAGATTTCTAGCTACTTTCACTGCGAAACACGTTATTTCGTTGAATTTCATCGTTTCATTAAAGTTTCATGAAATAACCATGCTTTAGCGTAGATTATGCTTAATATGGATGTTTTCTGACATTTCTTACTACTTTCACTGCGAAAAACGATATTTCGTGGGATTTCATCGTTTCATGAATCTTTCGTGAAATAACAGTAATTAAGCGGAGATTTAGCTTAATTTTGATGTTTTCTGAGATTTCCTGCTACTTTCACTGCGAAACACGTTATTTCGTTGTATTGCATCGTTCCAAGAATGTTTCGTGAAAAAACCATGATTTAGCGGAGATTTAACTTAATTTTGATGTTTTCTGAGATTTCTAGCTACTTTCACTGCGAAACACGTTATTTCGTTGTATTTCATCGTTTCTAGAATGTTTCGTGAGATAACCCTCATTTAGCGGTGATTTAACATAATTTTGATGTTTTCTGAGATTTCTAGATTCATTCAATGCGAAAAACGGTATTTCGCTGAATTTCATCGTTTCATATATGTTTCGTGAAATAATAATGTTTTAGTGTAGATTAAGCGTAATTTTGATATTTCAGACATGTCTAGCTGCATTCACTGCGAAACACGTTATTTCGCTGAATTTCATCGTTTCATGAATGTTTCGTGTAATTACAATGATTTAGCGGAGATTTCGCTTAATTTTGATGTTTTCTGAGATTTCTTGCTACTTTCACTGCGAAACACGATATTTCGCTGAATTTCATCGTTTCATGAATGTTTCGTGAAATAACCATGTTTTAGCGGAGATTTGGCTTAATTTTGATGTTTTCATAGATATCTAGCTACATTCACGTCGAAGCACGTTATTTCGTTGAATATCATCGTTTCATGAATGTTTCGTGAAATAAAAATGATTGAGTGGAGATTTAGCTTAATTTTGATGTTTGTGGCGTTTCTTATTGGCTAGAAACATGATGTTTCGTTTCCTTTCATCGTTTCATGAATGTTTCGTGAAATAAAAATGATTGAGTGGAGATTTAGCTTAATTTTGATGTTTTCTGAGATTTCTATATACTTTCACTGCGAAACACGTTATTTCGTTGTATTTCATCGTTTCAAGAATGTTTCGTGTAATTACAGTGATTTAGCGGAGATTTCGCTTAATTTTGATGATTTCTGAGATTTCTTGCTACTTTCACTGCGAAACACGTTATTTCGTTGTATTTCATCGTTTCATGAATGTTTCGTGAAATAACCATGATTGAGTGGAGATTTAGCTTAATTTTGATGTTTTCTGAGATTTCTATCTACTTTCACTGCGAAACACGTTATTTCGTTGTATTTCATCGTTTCATGAATGTTTCGTGTAATTACAATGATTTAGCAGAGATTTCGCTTAATTTTGATGTTTTCTGAGATTTCTTGCTACTTTCACTGCGAAACACGATATTTCGCTGAAATTCATCGTTTTATGAATGTTTCGTGAAATAACCATATTTTAGCGGAGATTTAGCTTAATTTTGATGTTTTCATAGATATCTAGCAACATTCACTTCGAAGCACGTTATTTCGTTGAATTTCATCGTTTCATGAATGTTTGGTGAAATATCCATGTTTTAGCGGAGATTTAGCTTAATTTTGATGTTTTCTGACATTTCTTGCTACTTTAACTGCGAAACACGATATTTCGTTTACTTTCATCGCTTCATGAATGTTTCGTGAAATAACCGTCATTTAGAGGAGATTTAGCTTAATTTTGATGATTTCTGAGATTTCTTGCTACTTTCACTGCGAAACACGTTATTTCGTTGTATTTCATCGTTTCAAGAATGTTTCGTGTAATTACAATGATTTAGCGGAGATTTCGCTTAATTTTGATGATTTCTGAGATTTCTTGCTACTTTCACTGCGAAACACGATATTTCGCTGAAATTCATCGTTTCATGAATGTTTCGTGGAATAACCATGTTTTAGCGGAGATTTAGCTTAATTTTGATGTTTTCATAGATATCTAGCAACATTCACTTCGAAGCACGTTATTTCGTTGCATTTCATCGTTTCATTAATGTTTCATGAAATAACCATGTTTAAGCGGAGATTAAGCTTAATATGGATGTTTTCTGACATTTCTTGCTACTTTCACTGCGAAAAATGATATTTCGTGGAATTTCAGCGTTTCATGAATGTTTCGTGAAATAACCGTAATTTAGCGGAGATTTAGCTTAATTTTGATGTTTTCTGAGATTTCTAGCTACTTTCTCTGCGAATCACGTTATTTCGTTGTATTTCATCGTTTCATGAATGTTTCGTGAAATAACCATGATTTAGCGGAGATTTAACTTAATTTTGATGACTTCTGAGATTTCTTGCTACTTTCACTGCGAAACACGATATTTCGCTGAAATTCATCGTTTCATGAATGTTTCGTGAAATAACCATATTTTAGCGGAGATTTAGCTTAATTTTGATGTTTTCATAGATATCTAGCTACATTCACTTCGAAGCACGTTATTTCGTTGAATTTCATCGTTTCATGAATGTTTCGTGAAATAACCGTGATTTAGCGGAGATTTAGCATAATTATGATGTTTTCTGAGATTTCTGGCTACTTTCACTGCGAAACACGTTATTTCGTTGGATTTCGTCGTTTCATGAATGTTTCGTGAAATAACCATGATTTAGCGGAGATTTAGATTAATTTGGATGTTTTCTGTCATTTCTTCTACTATCACAGCAAAACACGATATTTCGTTGAATTTCATCGTTTCATGAATGTTTCGTGAAATAACCATGTTTTAGCGGAGATTAAGCTTAATTTTGATGTTTTCATGATATCTACTCATTCACGTCGAAGCACGTTATTTCGTTGAATATCATCGTTTCATGTATGTTTCGTGAAATAACCATGTTTTAGCGGAGATTTAGCTTAATTTTGATGTTTTCTGACATTTCTTGCTACTTTGACTGCGAAACACGATATTTCGTTTCCTTTCATCGTTTCATGAATGTTTCGTGAAATAACCGTGATTTAGCGGAGATTTAGCTTAATTTTGATGTTTTCTGAGATTTCTAGCTACTTTCTCTGCGAATCACGTTATTTCGTTGTATTTCATCGTTTCATGAATGTTTCGTGAAATAACCATGATTTAGCGGAGATTTAACTTAATTTTGATGATTTCTGAGATTTCTTGCTACTTTCACTGCGAAACACGATATTTCGCTGAAATTCATCGTTTTATGAATGTTTCGTGAAATAACCATATTTTAGCGGAGATTTAGCTTAATTTTGATGTTTTCATAGATATCTAGCTACATTCACTTCGAAGCACGTTATTTCGTTGAATTTCATTGTTTCATGAATGTTTCGTGAAATAACCGTGATTTAGCGGCGATTTAGCTTAATTTTGATGTTTTCTGAGATTTCTGGCTACTTCGCTGCGAAACACGTTATTTCGTTGTATTTCATCGTTTCATGAATGTTTCGTGAAATAACCATGATTTAGCGTAGATTTAGATTAATTTGGATGTTTTCTGTCATTTCTTTCTACTTTCACAGCAAAACACGATATTTCGTTGAATTTCATCGTTTCATTAATGTTTCATGAAATAACCATGTTTAAGCGGAGATTATGCTTAATATGGATGTTTTCTGACATTTCTTGCTACTTTCACTGCGAAAAACGATATTTTGTGGAATTTCATCGTTTCATGAATGTTTCGTGAAATAACTGTGATTTAGCGGAGATTTAGCTTAATTTTGATGTTTTCTGAGATTACTATCTATTTTCACTGCGAAACACGTTATTTCGTTGTATTTCATCGTTTCAAGAATGTTTCGTGAAATTACAGTGATTTAGCGGAGATTTCGCTTAATTTTGATGATTTCTGAGATTTCCTGTTACCTTCACTGCGAAACACGATATTTCGCTGAATTTCATCGTTTCATGAATGTTTCGTGAAATAACCGTGTTTTAACGGAGATTTAGCTTAATTTTGATGTTTTCATAGATATCTAGCTACATTCACTTCGAAGCACGTTATTTCGTTGAATTTCATCGTTTCATGAAAGTTTCGTGAAATAACCATGTTTTAGCGGAGATTTAGCTTAATTTTGATGTTTTCTGACATTTCTTGCGACTTTCACTGCGAAACACGATATTTCGTTTACTTTCATCGCTTCATGAATGTTTCGTGAAATAACCGTGATTTAGCGGAGATTTAGCTTAATTTTGATGATTTCTGAGATTTCTAACTACTTTCACCGCGAAACACGTTATTTCGTTGTATTTCATCGTTTCATGAATGTTTCGTGAAATATCCATGATTAAGAGGAGATTTAGCATAATTTTGATGTTTTCTGAGATTTCTAACTACTTTCACTGCGAAACACGTTATTTCGATTACTTCCATCGTTTCATGAATGTTTCGTGAAATAACAGTAATTTAGCGGAGATTATGCTTAATTTTGATGTTTTCTGAGATTTCTAGCTACTTTCACTGCGAAACACGTTATTTCGTTGTATTTCATCGTTTCATGAATGTTTCGTGAAATATCCATAAT
The DNA here is from genome assembly GCA_032399595.1 of Tetragonula carbonaria. Lineage (NCBI taxonomy): Eukaryota > Metazoa > Arthropoda > Insecta > Hymenoptera > Apidae > Tetragonula > Tetragonula carbonaria. Next base: position 102,838 of record JAUCRC010000050.1, read on the forward strand.
TAAGCGGAGATTTAGCATAATTTTGATGTTTTCTGAGATTTCTAACTACTTTCACTGCGAAACACGTTATTTCGATTACTTCCATCGTTTCATGAATGTTTCGTGAAATAACAGTAATTTAGCGGAGATTATGCTTAATTTTGATGTTTTCTGAGATTTCTAGCTACTTTCACTGCGAAACACGTTATTTCGTTGTATTTCAACGTTTCATGAATGTTTCGTGAAATAACCATGATTTAGCGGAGATTTAACTTAATTTTCATGTTTTCTGAGATTTCTGGCTACTTTCACTGCGAAACACGATATTTCGCTGAATTTCATCGTTTCATGAATGTTTCGTGAAATAACCATGTTTTAGCGGAGATTTAGCTTAATTTTGATGTTTTCATAGATATCTAGCAACATTCACTTCGAAGCACGTTATTTCGTTGAATTTCATCGTTTCATGAATGTTTGGTGAAATATCCATGTTTTAGCGGAGATTTAGCTTAATTTTGATGTTTTCTGACATTTCTTGCTACTTTAACTGCGAAACACGATATTTCGTTTACTTTCATCGCTTCATGAATGTTTCGTGAAATAACCGTCATTTAGAGGAGATTTAGCTTAATTTTGATGATTTCTGAGAATTCTTGCTACTTTCACTGCGAAACACGTTATTTCGTTGTATTTCATCGTTTCAAGAATGTTTCGTGTAACTACAATGATTTAGCGGAGATTTCGCTTAATTTTGATGATTTCTGAGATTTCTTGCTACTTTCACTGCGAAACACGATATTTCGCTGAAATTCATCGTTTCATGAATGTTTCGTGGAATAACCATGTTTTAGCGGAGATTTAGCTTAATTTTGATGTTTTCATAGATATCTAGCAACATTAACTTCGAAGCACGTTATTTCGTTGAATTTCATCGTTTCATTAATGTTTCATGAAATAACCATGTTTAAGCGGAGATTAAACTTAATATGGATGTTTTCTGACATTTCTTGCTACTTTCACTGCGAAAAATGATATTTCGTGGAATTTCAGCGTTTCATGAATGTTTCGTGAAATAACCGTAATTTAGCGGAGATTTAGCTTAATTTTGATGTTTTCTGAGATTTCTAGCTACTTTCACTGCGAAACAAGTTATTTCGTTGTATTGCATCGTTCCAAGAATGTTTCGTGAAATAACCATGATTTAGCGGAGATTTAACTTAATTTTGATGTTTGCTGTGATTTCTAGCTATTTTCACTGCGAAACACGTTATTTCGCTGAATTTCGTCGTTTCATGAATGTTTCGTGAAATTACAATGATTTTGCGGAGATGTCTCTTAATTTTGATGTTTTCTGAGATTTCTTGATACTTTCACTGCGATACACGATATTTCGCTGAATTTCATCGTTTCATGAATGTTTCGTGAAATAACCATGTTTTAGCGGAGATTTAGCTTAATTCTTATGTTTTCTTAGATATCTAGCTACATTCTCTTTCAAGCACGTTGTTTCGTTGAATATCATCGTTTCATGAATGATTCGTGAAATAACCATGTTTTAGCGGAGATTTAGCTTAATTTTGATGTTTTCTGACATTTCTTGCTACTTTAACTGCGAAATACGATATTTTGTTTACTTTCATCGTTTCATGAATGTTTCGTGAAATAACCATGATTTAGCGGAGATTTAACTTAATTTTGATGTTTTCTGAGATTTCTAGCTACTTTCACTGCGAAACACGTTATTTCGTTGTATTTCATCGTTTCAAGAATATTTCGTGAAATAACCCTGATTTAGCGGAGATTTAACATAATTTTGATGTTTTCTGAGATTTCTAGCATCATTCAATGCGAAAAAAGGTATTTCGCTGAATTTCATCGTTTCATGAATGTTTCGTGTAATTACAATGATTTAGCGGAGATTTCGCTTAATTTTGATGTTTTCTGAGATTTCTTGCTACTTTCACTGCGAAACACGATATTTCGCTGTATTTCATCGTTTCATGAATGTTTCGTGAAATAACCATGTTTTAGCGGAGATTCAGCTTGATTTTGATGTTTTCATAGATATCTAGCTTCATTCACGTCGAAGCACGTTATTTCGTTGAATATCATCGTTTCATGTATGTTTCGTGAAATAACCATGTTTTAGCGGAGATTTAGCTTAATTTTGATGTTTTCTGACATTTCTTGCTACTTTGACTGCGAAACACGATATTTCGTTTCCTTTCATCGTTTCATGAATGTTTCGTGAAATAACCGTGATTTAGCGGAGATTTAGCTTAATTTTGATGTTTTCTGAGATTTCTAGCTACTTTCTCTGCGAATCACGTTATTTCGTTGTATTTCATCGTTTCATGAATGTTTCGTGAAATAACCATGATTTAGCGGAGATTTAACTTAATTTTGATGACTTCTGAGATTTCTTGCTACTTTCACTGCGAAACACGATATTTCGCTGAAATTCATCGTTTCATGAATGTTTCGTGAAATAACCATTTTTTAGCGGAGATTTAGCTTAATTTTGATGTTCTCATAGATATCTAGCTACATTCACTTCGAAGCACGTTATTTCGTTGAATTTCATCGTTTCATGAATGTTTCGTGAAATAACCGTGATTTAGCGGAGATTTAGCTTAATTTTGATGTTTTCTGAGATTTCTGGCTACTTTCACTGCGAAACACGTTATTTCGTTGGATTTCGTCGTTTCATGAATGTTTCGTGAAATAACCATGATTTAGCGTAGATTTAGATTAATTTGGATGTTTTCTGTCATTTCTTTCTACTTTCACAGCAAAACACGATATTTCGTTGAATTTCATCGTTTCATTAATGTTTCATGAAATAACCATGTTTAAGCGGAGATTATGCTCAATATGGATGTTTTCTGACATTTCTTGCTACCTTCACTGCGAAAAACGATATTTTGTGGAATTTCATCGTTTCATGAATGTTTCGTGAAATAACTGTGATTTAGCGGAGATTTAGCTTAATTTTGATGTTTTCTGAGATTTCTATCTATTTTCACTGCGAAACACGTTATTTCGTTGTATTTCATCGTTTCAAGAATGTTTCGTGAAATTACAGTGATTTAGCGGAGATTTCGCTTAATTTTGATGATTTCTGAGATTTCCTGTTACCTTCACTGCGAAACACGATATTTCGCTGAATTTCATCGTTTCATGAATGTTTCGTGAAATATCCATGTTTTAACGGAGATTTAGCTTAATTTTGATGTTTTCATAGATATCTAGCTACATTCACTTCGAAGCACGTTATTTCGTTGAATTTCATCGTTTCATGAAAGTTTCGTGAAATAACCATGTTTTAGCGGAGATTTAGCTTAATTTTGATGTTTTCTGACATTTCTTGCGACTTTCACTGCGAAACACGATATTTCGTTTACTTTCATCGCTTCATGAATGTTTCGTGAAATAACCGTGATTTAGCGGAGATTTAGCTTAATTTTGATGATTTCTGAGATTTCTAACTACTTTCACCGCGAAACACGTTATTTCGTTGTATTTCATCGTTTCATGAATGTTTCGTGAAATATCCATAATTAAGCGGAGATTTAGCATAATTTTGATGTTTTCTGAGATTTCTAACTACTTTCACTGCGAAACACGTTATTTCGATTACTTCCATCGTTTCATGAATGTTTCGTGATATAACAGTAATTTAGCGGAGATTATGCTTAATTTTGATGTTTTCTGAGATTTCTAGCTACTTTCACTGAGAAACACGTTATTTCGTTGTATTTCAACGTTTCATGAATGTTTCGTGAAATAACCATGATTTAGCGGAGATTTAACTTAATTTTGATGTTTTCTGAGATTTCTGGCTACTTTCACTGCGAAACACGATATTTCGTTGAATTTCATCGTATCATGAATGTTTCGTGAAATAACCATTATTTAGCGTAGATTTAACTTAATTTTGATGTTTTCAGAGATGTCTAGCTACATTCATTGCGAAATACGTTATTTCGTTGAATTTCATGGTTTCATGAATGTTTCGTTAAATAACCATGTTTTAGCGGAGATTATGCATAATTTGGATGTTTTCTGACATTTCTAGCTACTTTCACTGCGAAACACGATATTTCGTGGAATTTCATCGTTTCATGAATGTTTCGTGGAATAACCATGATTAAGCGGAGATTTAGCTTAATTTTGATGTTTTCTAAGATTTCTAGCTACTTTCACTGCGAAACACGTTTTTTCGTTGTATTGCATCGTTTCAAGAATGTTTCGTGAAATGACCATGATTTAGCGGAGATTTAACTTAATTTTGATGTTTTCTGAGATTTCTAGCTACTTTCACTGCGAAACACGTTATTTCGTTTATTTCATCGTTTCATGAATGTTTCGTGAAATAACCATGATTTAAGCGAGATTATGTCAATTTGGATGTTTTCTGACATTCTTGCTACTTTCACTGCGAAACACGATATTTCGTTGAATTTCATCGTTTCATGAATGTTTCGTGAAATAACCATGATTTAGCGGAGATTTAGCTAAATTTTGATGTTTTCATAGATTTCTAGCTACTTTCACTGCGAAACACGTTATTTCGTTGAATTTCATCGTTTCATGAATGTTTCGTGAAATAACCATGATTTAGCGGAGATTTAGCTTAATTTTGATGTTTTCATAGATTTCTAGCTACTTTCACTGCGAAACACGTTATTTCGTTGAATTTCATCGTTTCATGAATGTTTCGTGAAATAACCATGATTTAGCGGAGATTTAGCTTAATTTTGATGTTTTCTTAGATTTCTAGCTACTTTCACTGCGAAACACGTTATTTCGTTGAATTTCATCGTTTCATGAATGTTTCGTGAAATAACCATGATTTAGCGGAGATTTAGCTTAATTTTGATGTTTTCTGAGATTTCTAGCTACTTTCACTGCGAAACACGTTATTTCGTTGAATTTCATCGTTTCATGAATGTTACGTGAAATAACCATGTTTTAGCGGAGATTTAGCTTAATTTTGATGTTTTCTGAGATGTCTAGCTACTTTCACTGCGAAACAAGTTAATTCGATGATTTTCATCCTTTCATGAATGTTTCGTGAAATAACCATGATTTAGCGGGGAATTACTTAATTTTGATGTTTTCTGAGATTTCTGGCTACTTTCACTGCGAAACACGATATTTCGTTGAATTTCATCGTATCATGAATGTTTCGTGAAATAACCATTATTTAGCGTAGATTTAACTTAATTTTGATGTTTTCAGAGATGTCTAGCTACATTCATTGCGAAATACGTTATTTCGTTGAATTTCATGGTTTCATGAATGTTTCGTTAAATAACCATGTTTTAGCGGAGATTATGCATAATTTGGATGTTTTCTGACATTTCTAGCTACTTTCACTGCGAAACACGATATTTCGTGGAATTTCATCGTTTCATGAATGTTTCGTGGAATAACCATGATTAAGCGGAGATTTAGCTTAATTTTGATGTTTTCTAAGATTTCTAGCTACTTTCACTGCGAAACACGTTTTTTCGTTGTATTGCATCGTTTCAAGAATGTTTCGTGAAATGACCATGATTTAGCGGAGATTTAACTTAATTTTGATGTTTTCTGAGATTTCTAGCTACTTTCACTGCGAAACACGTTATTTCGTTGTATTTCAACGTTTCATGAATGTTTCGTGAAATAACCATGATTTAGCGGAGATTTAACTTAAATTTGATGTTTTCTGATATTTCTGGCTACTTTCACTGCGAAACACGATATTTCGTTGAATTTCATCGTATCATGAATGTTTCGTGAAATAACCATTATTTAGCGTTGATTTAACATAATTTTGATGTTTTCAGAGATGTCTAGCTACATTCATTGCGAAATACGTTATTTCGTTGAATTTCATCGTTTCATGAATGTTTCGTTAAATAACCATGTTTTAGCGGAGATTATGCATAATTTGGATGTTTTCTGACATTTCTTGATACTTTCACTGCGAAACACGATATTTCGTGGAATTTCATCGTTTCATGAATGTTTCGTGGAATAACCTTGATTTAGCGGAGATTTACCTTAATTTTGATGTTTTCTAAGATTTCTAGCTACTTTCACTGCGAAACACGTTTTTTCGTTGTATTGCATCGTTCCAAGAATGTTTCGTGAAATGACCATGATTTAGCGGAGATTTAACTTAATATTGATGTTTTCTGAGATTTCTAGCTACTTTCACTGCGAAACACGTTATTTCATTGTATTTCAACGTTTCATGAATGTTTCGTGAAATAACCATGATTGAGCGGTGATTTAACTTAAATTTGATGTTTTCTGATATTTCTGGCTACTTTCACTGCGAAACACGATATTTCGTTGAATTTCATCGTATCATGAATGTTTCGTGAAATAACCATTATTTAGCGTTGATTTAACATAATTTTGATGTTTTCAGAGATGTCTAGCTACATTCATTGCGAAATACGTTATTTCGTTGAATTTCATCGTTTCATGAATGTTTCGTTAAATAACCATGTTTTAGCGGAGATTATGCATAATTTGGATGTTTTCTGACATTTCTTGCTACTTTCACTGCGAAACACGTTATTTCGATGAATTTCATTGTTTCATGAGTGTTACGTGAAATAACCATGATTACCTTAGACTTAGCTATATTTTGATGTTTTCATAGATATCTGTCTACATTCACTACGAAACACGTTATTTCGTTGAGTTTCATCGTTTCATGAATGTTTCGTGAAATAACAATGTTTTAGCGTAGATTAAGCGTAATTTTGATGTATTCAGAGATGTCTAGCTACATTCACTGCGAAACACGTTATTTCGTTGAATTTCAACGTTTCATGAATGTTTCGTGAAATAACCATGATTTAGCGGAGATTTAACTTAATTTTGATGTTTTCTGAGATTTCTGGCTACTTTCACTGCGAAAGACGATATTTCGTTGAATCTCATCGCTTCATGAATGTTTCGTGAAATAACCGTGATTTAGCGGAGATTTAGCTTAATTTTGATGTTTTCTGAGATTTCAAGCTACTTTCACTGCGAAACACGATATTTCGTTGAATTTCATCGTATCATGAATGTTTCGTGAAATAACCATTATTTAGCGTAGATTTAACTTAATTTTGATGTTTTCAGAGATGTCTAGCTACATTCATTGAGAAATACGTTATTTCGTTAAATTTCATCGTTTCATGAATGTTTCGTTAAATAACCATGTTTTAGCGGAGATTATGCATAATTTGGATGTTTTCTGACATTTCTTGCTACTTTCACTGCGAAACACGATATTTCGTGGAATTTCATCGTTTCATGAATGTTTCGTGAAATAACCTTGATTTAGCGGAGATTTAGCTTAATTTTGATGTTTTCTAAGATTTCTAGCTACTTTCACTGCGAAACACGTTTTTTCGTTGTATTGCATCGTTCCAAGAATGTTTCGTGAAATGACCATGATTTAGCGGAGATTTAACTTAATTTTGATGTTTTCTGAGATTTCTAGCTACTTTCATTGCGAAACACGTTATTTCGTTGTATTTCAACGTTTCATGAATGTTTCGTGAAATAACCATGATTTAGCGGAGATTTAACTTAATTTTGATGTTTTCTGAGATTTCTGGCTACTTTTACTGCGAAACACGATATTTCGTTGAATTTCATCGTATCATGAATGTTTCGTGAAATAACCATTATTTAGCGTAGATTTAACTTAATTTTGATGTTTTCAGAGATGTCTAGCTACATTCATTGCGAAATACGTTATTTCGTTGAATTTCATCGTTTCATGAATGTTTCGTGAAATAACCATGATTTAGCGGAGATTATGCTTAATTTTGATGTTTTCTGACATTTCTTGCTACTTTCACTGCGAAACACGATATTTCGTGGAATTTCATCGTTTAATTAATGTTTCGTGAAATAACCTTGATTTAGCGGAGATTTAGCTTAATTTTGATGTTTTCTAAGATTTCTAGCTACTTTCACTGCGAAACACGTTTTTTCGTTGTATTGCATCGTTCCAAGAATGTTTCGTGTAATGACCATGATTTAGCAGAGATTTAACTTAATTTTGATGTTTTCTGAGATTTCTAGCTACTTTCACTGCGAAACACGTTATTTCGTTGTATTTCAACGGTTCATGAATGTTTCGTGAAATAACCATGATTTAGCGAAGATTTAACTTAATTTTGATGTTTTCTGAGATTTCTGGCTACTTTCACTGCGAAACACGATATTTCGTTGAATTTCATCGTATCATGAATGTTTCGTGAAATAACCATTATTTAGCGTAGATTTAACTTAATTTTGATGTTTTCAGAGATGTCTAGCTACATTCATTGCGAAATACGTTATTTCGTTGAATTTCATCGTTTCATGAATGTTTCGTTAAATAACCATGTTTTAGCGGTGATTATGCATAATTTGGATGTTTTCTGACATTTCTTGCTACTTTCACTGCGAAACACGTTATTTCGATGAATTTCATTGTTTCATGAGTGTTACGTGAAATAACCATGATTACCTTAGACTTAGCTATATTTTGATGTTTTCAAAGATATCTGCCTACATTCACTACGAAACACGTTATTTCGTTGAGTTTCATCTTTTCATGAATGTTTCGTGAAATAACAATGTTTTAGCGTAGATTAAGCGTAATTTTGATATTTCAGAGATGTCTAGCTACATTCACTGCGAAACACGTTATTTCGCTGAATTTCATCGTTTCATGAATGTTTCGTGAAATTACAATGATTTAGCGGAGATGTCTCTTAATTTTGAAGTTTTCTGAGATTTCTAGCTACTTTCACTGTGAAACACGTTATTTCGTTGAATTTCATCTATTCATTAATGTTTCATGAAATAACCATGTTTTAGCGGAGATTATGCTTAATATGGATGTTTTCTGACATTTCTTGCTACTTTCACTGCGAAAAACGATATTTCGTGGAATTTCATCGTTTCATGAATGTTTCGTGAAATAACAGTAATTAAGCGGAGATTTAGCTTAATTTTGATGTTTTCTGAGATTTCTAGCTACTTTCACTGCGAAAAACTTTATTTCGTTGTATTGCATCGTTCCAAGAATGTTTCGTGAAATAACCATGATTTAGCGGAGATTTAACTTAATTTTGATGTTTTCTGAGATTTCTAGCTACTTTCACTGCGAAACACGTTATTTCGTTGTATTTCATCGTTTCAAGAGTGTTTCGTGAAATAACCCTGATTTAGCGGAGATTTAACATAATTTTGATGTTTTCTGAGATTTCTAGCTTCATTCAATGCGAAAAACGGTATTTCGCTGAATTTCATCGTTTCATGAATGTTTCGTGAAATAACCATTATTTAGCGTAGATTTAACTTAATTTTGATGTTTTCAGAGATGTCTAGCTACATTCATTGCGAAATACGTTATTTCGTTGAATTTCATCGTTTCATGAATGTTTCGTTAAATAACCATGTTTTAGCGGTGATTATGCATAATTTGGATGTTTTCTGACATTTCTTGCTACTTTCACTGCGAAACACGTTATTTCGATGAATTTCATTGTTTCATGAGTGTTACGTGAAATAACCATGATTACCTTAGACTTAGCTATATTTTGATGTTTTCAAAGATATCTGCCTACATTCACTACGAAACACGTTATTTCGTTGAGTTTCATCTTTTCATGAATGTTTCGTGAAATAACAATGTTTTAGCGTAGATTAAGCGTAATTTTGATATTTCAGAGATGTCTAGCTACATTCACTGCGAAACACGTTATTTCGCTGAATTTCATCGTTTCATGAATGTTTCGTGAAATTACAATGATTTAGCGGAGATGTCTCTTAATTTTGAAGTTTTCTGAGATTTCTAGCTACTTTCACTGTGAAACACGTTATTTCGTTGAATTTCATCTATTCATTAATGTTTCATGAAATAACCATGTTTTAGCGGAGATTATGCTTAATATGGATGTTTTCTGACATTTCTTGCTACTTTCACTGCGAAAAACGATATTTCGTGGAATTTCATCGTTTCATGAATGTTTCGTGAAATAACAGTAATTAAGCGGAGATTTAGCTTAATTTTGATGTTTTCTGAGATTTCTAGCTACTTTCACTGCGAAAAACTTTATTTCGTTGTATTGCATCGTTCCAAGAATGTTTCGTGAAATAACCATGATTTAGCGGAGATTTAACTTAATTTTGATGTTTTCTGAGATTTCTAGCTACTTTCACTGCGAAACACGTTATTTCGTTGTATTTCATCGTTTCAAGAGTGTTTCGTGAAATAACCCTGATTTAGCGGAGATTTAACATAATTTTGATGTTTTCTGAGATTTCTAGCTTCATTCAATGCGAAAAACGGTATTTCGCTGAATTTCATCGTTTCATGAATGTTTCGTGAAATAACAATGCTTTAGCGTAGATTAAGCGTAATTTTGATATTTCAGTGATGTCTAGCTACATTCACTGCGAAACACGTTATTTCGCTGAATTTCATCGTTTCATGAATGTTTCGTGTAATTACAATGATTTAGCGGAGATTTCGCTTAATTTTGATGTTTTCTGAGATTTCTGGCTACTTTCACTGCGAAACACGATATTTCGTTGAATTTCATCCTTTCATTAATGTTTCGTGAAATAACCATTATTTAGCGTAGATTTAACTCAATTTTGATGTTTTCAGAGATGTCTAGCTACATTCATTGCGAAATACGTTATTTCGTTGAATTTCATCGTTTCATGAATGTTTCGTTAAATAACCATGTTTTAGCGGAGATAATGCATAATTAGGTTGTTTTCTGACATTTCTTGCTACTTTCACTGCGAAACACGATATTTCGTTGAATATCATCGTTTCATGAATGTTTCGTGAAATAACCATGATTTAGCGTAGATTTATATTTATTTTGATGTTTTCATAGATATATAGCTACATTCACTGCGAAACACGTAATTTCGTTGAATTTCATCGTTTCATGAATGTTTCGTGAAATAACTATGATTTATCGGCGATTTAGCGTAAGTTTGATGTTTTCAGAGTTATCTAGCCACTTTCACTGCGTAACACGTTATTTCGTTGAATTTCATCGTTTCATGAATGTTTCATGAAATAACAATGTTTTAGCGTAGATTAAGCGTAATTTTGATATTTCAGAGATGTCTAGCTACATTCACTGCGAAACACGTTATTTCGCTGAATTTCATCGTTTCATTAATGTTTCGTGTAATTACAATGATTTAGCGGAGATTTCGCTCAATATTGATGTTTTCTGAGATTTCTTGCTTCTTTCACTGCGTGACACGATATTTCGCTGAATTTCATCGTTTCATGAATATTTCGTGAAATAACCATGTTTTAGCGGAGATTTAGCTTAATTTTGATGTTTTCTGACATTTCTTGCTACTTTCACTGCGAAACACGATATTTCGTTTCCTTTCATCGTTTCATGAATGTTTCGTGAAATAACCGTGATTTAGCGGAGAAGTAGCTTAATTTTGATGTTTTCTGAGATTTCCAGCTACTTTCACAGCAAAACACGATATTTCGTAGTATTTCACCGTTTCATGAATGTTTCGTGAAATAACCATGATTTAGCGGAGATTTAACTTAATTTTGGTGTTTTCTAAGATTTCTAGCTACTTTCACTGCGAAACACGTTATTTCGTTGTATTTCATCGTTTCAAGAATGTTTCGTGTAATTACAATGATTTAGCGGAGATTTCGCTTAATTTTGATGATTTCTGAGATTTCTTGCTACTTTCACTGCGAAACACGATATTTCGCTGAAATTCATCGTTTCATGAATGTTTCGTGAAATAACCATGTTTTAGCGGAGATTTAGCTTAATTTTGATGTTTTCATAGATATCTAGCTACGTTCACTTCGAAGCACGTTATTTCGTTGAATTTCATCGTTTCATGAATGTTTCGTAAAATATCCATGTTTTAGCGGAGATTTAGCTTAATTTTGATGTTTTCTGACATTTCTTGCTACTTTAACTGCGAAACACGATATTTCGTTTACTTTCATCGCATCATGAATGTTTCGTGAAATAACCGTGATTTAGACGAGATTTAGCTTAATTTTGATGTTTTCTGAGATTTCTAGCTACTTTCACTGCGAAACACGTTATTTCGTTGTATTTCATTGATTCATGAATGTTTCGTGAAATAACCATGATTTAGCGTTGATTTAGCTAACTAATTCGGATGTTTTCTGACATTTCTTGCTACTTTCACAGCAAAACACGATATTTCGTTGAATTTCATCGTTTCATTGACGTTTCATGAAATAACCATGTTTAAGCGGAGATAATGCTTAATATGGATGTTTTCTAACATTTCTTGCTACTTTCACTGCGAAAAACGATATTTCGTGGAATTTCATCGTTTAATGAATGTTTCGTGAAATATCCGTAATTTAGCGGAGATTTAGCTTAATTTTGATGTTTTCTGATATTTCTAGCTACTTTCACTGCGAAACAAGTTATTTCGTTGTATTGCATCGTTCCAAGAATGTTTCGGTGAAATAATCATGATTTAGCGGAGATTTAACTTAATTTTGATGTTTTCTGAGATTTCTAGCTACATTCACAGCGAAACACGTTATTTCGTTGAATTTCATCGTTTCAAGAAAGTTTCGTGAAATAACCATGATTTAGCGGAGATTTAACATAATTTTGATGTTTTCCGAGATTTCTAGCTTCATTCAATGCGAAAAACGGTATTTCGCTGAATTTCATCGTTTCATGAATGTTTCGTGAAATAACAATGTTTTAGCGTAGATTAAGCGTAATTTTGATATTTCAGAGATGTCTAACTACATTCACTGCGAAACACGTTATTTCGCTGAATTTCATCGTTTCATGAATGATTCGTGAAATAACCATGTTTTAGCGGAGATTTAGCTTAATTTTGATGTTTTCTGACATTTCTTGCTACTTTCACTGCGAAACACGATATTTTGTTTACTTTCATCGTTTCATGAATGTTTCGTGAAATAACCGTGATTTAGCGGAGATTTAGCTTAATTTTGATGTTTTCTGAGATTTCTAGCTACTTTCACTGTGAAACACGTTATTTCGTTGAATTTCATCGTTTCATTAAAGTTTCATGAAATAACCATGTTTTAGCGGAGATTATGCTTAATATGGATGTTTTCTGACATTTCTTGCTACTTTCACTGCGAAAAACGATATTTCGTGGAATTTCATCGTTTGATGAATGTTTCGTGAAATAACAGTAATTAAGCGGAGATTTAGCTTAATTTTGATGTTTTCTGAGATTTCTAGCTACTTTCACTGCGAAACACGTTATTTCGTTGTATTGCATCGTTCCAAGAATGTTTCGTGAATTAACCATGATTTAGCGGAGATTTAACTTAATTTTGATGTTTTCTGATATTTCTAGCTACTTTCACTGCGAAACACGTTATTTCGTTGTATTTCATCGTTTCAAGAATATTTCGTGAAATAACCCAGATTTAGCGGAGATTTAACATAATTTTGATGTTTTCTGAGATTTCTAGCTTCATTCAATGCGAAAAACGGTATTTCGCTGAATTTCATCGTTTCATGAATGTTTCGTGAAATAACAATGTTTTAGCGTAGATTAAGCGTAATTTTGATATTTCAGAGATGTCTAGCTACATTCACTGCGAAACACGTTATTTCGCTGAATTTCATCGTTTCATGAATGTTTCGTGAAATTACAATGATTTAGCGGAGATGTCTCTTAATTTTGATGTTTTCTGAGATTTCTTGTTACTTTCACTGCGATACACGATTTTTCGCTGAATTTCATCGTTTCATGATTGTTTCGTGAAATAACCATGTTTTATCGGAGATTTAGCTTAATTCTGATGTTTTCTTGTATATCTAGCTACATTCACTTTGAAGCACGTTATTTCGCTGAATATCATCGTTTCATGAATGATTCGTGAAATAACCATGTTTTAGCGGAAATTTAGCTTAATTTTGATGTTTTCTGACATTTCTTGCTACTTTCACTGCGAAACACGATATTTTGTTTACTTTTTTCAATCATTTGCGTGAATGTTTCGTGAAATAACCGTGATTTAGCGGAAATTTAGCTTAATTTTGATATTTTCTGAGATTTCTAGCTACTTTCACTGCGAAACACGTTATTTCGTTGTATTTCATCGTTTCAAGAATGTTTCGTGTAATTACAATGATTTAGCGGAGATTTCGCTTAATTTTGATGATTTCTGAGATTTCTTGCTACTTTCACTGCGAAACACGATATTTCGCTGAAATTCATCGTTTCATGAATGTTTCGTGAAATAACCATGTTTTAGCGGAGATTTAGCTTAATTTTGATGTTTTCATAGATATCTAGCTACGTTCACTTCGAAGCACGTTATTTCGTTGAATTTCATCGTTTCATGAATGTTTCGTAAAATATCCATGTTTTAGCGGAGATTTAGCTTAATTTTGATGTTTTCTGACATTTCTTGCTACTTTAACTGCGAAACACGATATTTCGTTTACTTTCATCGCATCATGAATGTTTCGTGAAATAACCGTGATTTAGACGAGATTTAGCTTAATTTTGATGTTTTCTGAGATTTCTAGCTACTTTCACTGCGAAACACGTTATTTCGTTGTATTTCATTGATTCATGAATGTTTCGTGAAATAACCATGATTTAGCGTTGATTTAGCTAACTAATTCGGATGTTTTCTGACATTTCTTGCTACTTTCACAGCAAAACACGATATTTCGTTGAATTTCATCGTTTCATTGACGTTTCATGAAATAACCATGTTTAAGCGGAGATAATGCTTAATATGGATGTTTTCTAACATTTCTTGCTACTTTCACTGCGAAAAACGATATTTCGTGGAATTTCATCGTTTAATGAATGTTTCGTGAAATATCCGTAATTTAGCGGAGATTTAGCTTAATTTTGATGTTTTCTGATATTTCTAGCTACTTTCACTGCGAAACAAGTTATTTCGTTGTATTGCATCGTTCCAAGAATGTTTCGGTGAAATAATCATGATTTAGCGGAGATTTAACTTAATTTTGATGTTTTCTGAGATTTCTAGCTACATTCACAGCGAAACACGTTATTTCGTTGAATTTCATCGTTTCAAGAAAGTTTCGTGAAATAACCATGATTTAGCGGAGATTTAACATAATTTTGATGTTTTCCGAGATTTCTAGCTTCATTCAATGCGAAAAACGGTATTTCGCTGAATTTCATCGTTTCATGAATGTTTCGTGAAATAACAATGTTTTAGCGTAGATTAAGCGTAATTTTGATATTTCAGAGATGTCTAACTACATTCACTGCGAAACACGTTATTTCGCTGAATTTCATCGTTTCATGAATGATTCGTGAAATAACCATGTTTTAGCGGAGATTTAGCTTAATTTTGATGTTTTCTGACATTTCTTGCTACTTTCACTGCGAAACACGATATTTTGTTTACTTTCATCGTTTCATGAATGTTTCGTGAAATAACCGTGATTTAGCGGAGATTTAGCTTAATTTTGATGTTTTCTGAGATTTCTAGCTACTTTCACTGTGAAACACGTTATTTCGTTGAATTTCATCGTTTCATTAAAGTTTCATGAAATAACCATGTTTTAGCGGAGATTATGCTTAATATGGATGTTTTCTGACATTTCTTGCTACTTTCACTGCGAAAAACGATATTTCGTGGAATTTCATCGTTTCATGAATGTTTCGTGAAATAACAGTAATTAAGCGGAGATTTAGCTTAATTTTGATGTTTTCTGAGATTTCCTGCTTCTTTCACTGCGAAACACGTTATTTCGTTGTATTGCATCGTTCCAAGAATGTTTCGTGAAATAACCATGATTTAGCGGAGATTTAACTTAATTTTGATGTTTTCTGAGATTTCTAGCTACTTTCACTGCGAAACACGTTATTTCGTTGTATTTCATCGTTTCTAGAGTGTTTCGTGAGATAACCCTTATTTAGCGGTGATTTAACATAATTTTGATGTTTTCTGAGATTTCTAGATTCATTCAATGCGAAAAACGGTATTTCGCTGAATTTCATCGTTTCATATATGTTTCGTGAAATAATAATGTTTTAGTGTAGATTAAGCGTAATTTTGATATTTCAGACATGTCTAGCTGCATTCACTGCGAAACACGTTATTTCGCTGAATTTCATCGTTTCATGAATGTTTCGTGTAATTACAATGATTTAGCGGAGATTTCGCTTAATTTTGATGTTTTCTGAGATTTCTTGCTACTTTCACTGCGAAACACGATATTTCGCTGAATTTCATCGTTTCATGAATGTTTCGTGAAATAACCATGTTTTAGCGGAGATTTAGCTTAATTCTGATGTTTTCTTAGATATCTAGCTACATTCACTTTGAAGCACGTTATTTCGTTGAATATCATCGTTTCATGAATGATTCGTGAAATATCCATGTTTTAGCGGAGATTTAGCTTAATATTGATGTTTTCTGACAATTCTTGCAACTTTCACTGCGAAACACGATATTTTGTTTACTTTCATCGTTTCATGAATGTTTCGTGAAATAACCGTGATTTAGCGGAGATTTAGCTTAATTTTGATGTTTTCTGAGATTTCTAGCTACTTTCACTGCGAAACACGTTATTTCGTTGAATTTCATCGTTTCATTAAAGTTTCATGAAATAACCATGTTTTAGCGGAGATTATGCTTAATATGGATGTTTTCTGACATTTCTTGCTACTTTCACTGCGAAAAACGATATTTCGTGGAATTTCATCGTTTCATGAATGTTTCGTGAAATAACAGTAATTAAGCGGAGATTTAGCTTAATTTTGATGTTTTCTGAGACTTCTAGCTACTTTCACTGCGAAACACGTTATTTCGTTGTATTGCATCGTTCCAAGAATGTTTCGTGAATTAACCATGATTTAGCGGAGATTTAACTTAATTTTGATGTTTTCTGAGATTTCTAGCTACTTTCACTGCGAAACACGTTATTTCGTTGTATTTCATCGTTTCAAGAATGTTTCGTGAAATAACACTGATTTAGCGGAGATTTAACATAATTTTGATGTTTTCTGAGATTTCTAGCTTCATTCAATGCGAAAAACGGTATTTCGCTGAATTTCATCGTTTCATGAATGTTTCGTGAAATAACAATGTTTTAGCGTAGATTAAGCGTAATTTTGATATTTCAGTGATGTCTAGCTACATTCACTGCGAAACACGTTATTTCGCTGAATTTCATCGTTTCATGAATGTTTCGTGAAATTACAATGATTTAGCGGAGATGTCTCTTAATTTTGATGTTTTCTGAGATTTCTTGCTACTTTCACTGCGATACACGATTTTACGCTGAATTTCATCGTTTCATGAATGTTTCGTGAAATAACCATGTTTTAGCGGAGATTTAGCTTAATTCTGATGTTTTCTTTGATATCTAGCTACATTCACTTTGAAGCACGTTATTTCGTTGAATATCATCGTTTCATGAATGATTCGTGAAATATCCATGTTTTAGCGGAGATTTAGCTTAATTTTGATGTTTTCTGACATTTCTTGCAACTTTCACTGCGAAACACGATATGTTGTTTACTTTCTTCGTTTCATGAATGTTTCGTGAAATAACCGTGATTTCGCGGAGATTTAGCTTAATTTTGATGTTTTCTGAGATTTCTAGCTACTTTCACTGCGAAACACGTTATTTCGTTGAATTTCATCGTTTCATTAAAGTTTCATGAAATAACCATGCTTTAGCGGAGATTATGCTTAATATGGATGTTTTCTGACATTTCTTGCTACTTTCACTGCGAAAAACGATATTTCGTGGAATTTCATCGTTTCATGAATGTTTCGTGAAATAACAGTAATTAAGCGGAGATTTAGCTTAATTTTGATGTTTTCTGATATTTCCTGCTACTTTCACTGCGAAACACGTTATTTCGTTGAATTGCATCGTTCCAAGAATGTTTCGTGAAATAACCATGATTTAGCGGAGATTTAACTTAATTTTGAAGTTTTCTGAGATTTCTAGCTACTTTCACTGCGAAACACGTTATTTCGTTGTATTTCATCGTTTCTAGAATGTTTCGTGAAATAACCCTGATTTAGCGGTGATTTAACATAATTTTGATGTTTTCTGAGATTTCTAGATTCATTCAATGCGAAAAACGGTATTTCGCTGAATTTCATCGTTTCATATATGTTTCGTGAAATAACAATGTTTTAGCGTAGATTAAGCGTAATTTTGATATTTCAGACATGTCTAGCTACATTCACTGCGAAACACGTTATTTCGCTGAATTTCATCGATTCATGAATGTTTCGTGTAATTACAATGATTTAGCGGAGATTTCGCTTAATTTTGATGTTTACTGAGATTTCTTGCTACTTTCACTGTGAAACACGATATTTCGCTGAATTTCATCGTTTCATGAATGTTTCGTGAAATAACCATGTTTTAGCGGAGATTTAGCTTAATTTTGATGTTTTCATAGATATCTAGCTACATACACGTCGAAGCACGTTATTTCGTTGTATATCATCGTTTCATGTTTGTTTCGTGAAATAACCATGTTTTAGAAGAGATTTAGCCTAATTTTGATGTTTTCTGACATTTCTTGCTACTTTCACTGCGAAACACGATATTTCGTTTCCTTTCATCGTTTCATGAATGTTTCGTGAAATAACCGTGATTTAGGGGAGATTTAGCTTAATTTTGATGTTTTCTGAGATTTCTAGCTACTATCTCTGCGAATCACGTTATTTCGTTGTATTACATCGTTTCATGAATGTTTCGTGAAATAACCATGATTTAGCGGAGATTTAAATTAATTTTGATGTTTTCTGAGATTTCTAGCTACTTTCACTGCGAAACACGTTATTTCGTTGAATTTCATCTTTTCATGAATGTTTCGTGAAATAACCTTGATTGAGTGGAGATTTAGCTTAATTTTGATGTTTTCTGAGATTTCTATCTACTTTCTCTGCGAAACACGTTATTTCGTTGAATTTCATCGTTTCATGAATGTTTCGTGAAATAACCATGATTGAGCGGAGATTTAGTTAATTTCGATGTTTTCTGATATTTCTTGCTACTTTAACTGCGAAACACGATATTTCGTTGAATTTCATCGTTTCATGAATGTTTCGTGAAAAAACCATGAGTTAGCGTAGATTTAGCTTCATTTTGATGTTTTCATTGAAATCTAGCTACTTTCACTACGAAACACGATATGTCGTTGAATTTCATCGTTTCATGAATGTTTCGTGAAATAACCATGTTATAGCGGAGATTTAGCTTAATTTGGATGTTTTCTGACATTTCTAGCTACTTTCACTGCGAAACACGATATTTCGTTAAATTCATCGTTTCATGAATGTTTCGTGAATTATCCATGATTTAGCGGAGATTTAGCATAATTATGATGTTTTCAGAGATATCTAGCTACTTTCACTGCGAAACGCGATATTTCGTTGAATTTCATCGCTTCATGAATGTTTTGAGAAATAACCATGTTTTAGCGGAGATTTAGTTTAATTTGGATGTTTTCTGACATTTCTTGCTAATTTCACAGCGAAACACGATATTACGTTGAATTTCATCGTTTCATGAATGTTTCGTGTAATAACCATTATTTTGCTTAGATTTAGCTTAATTTTGATGTTTTCTGAGATTACTATCTATTTTCACTGCGAAACACGTTATTTCGTTGTATTTCATCGTTTCAAGAATGTTTCGTGAAATTACAATGATTTAGCGGAGATTTCGCTTAATTTTGATGATTTCTGAGATTTCTCGTTACTTTCACTGCGAAACACGATATTTCGCAGAATTTCATCGTTTCAGGAATGTTTCCTGAAATAACCATGTTTTAGCGGAGATTTAGCTTAATTTTGATGTTTTCTGGGATTTTTAGCTACTTTCACTGCGAAACAGGTTATTTCGTTGTATTTCATCGTTTCATGAATGTTTCGTGAAATAACCATGTTTTAGCGGAGATTTAGCTTAATTTTGATGTTTTCATAGATATCTAGCTACATTCAAGTCGAAGCACGTTATTTCGTTGAATATCATCGTTTCATGAATGTTTCGTGAAATAACCATGTTTTAGCGGAGATTTAGCTTAATTTTGATGTTTTCTGACATTTCTTGCTACTTTCACTGCGAAACACGATATTTCGTTCACATTCATCGTTTCATGAATGTTTCGTGAAATAACCGTGATTTAGCGGAGATTTAGCTTAATTTTGATGTTTTCTGAGATTTCTAGCTACTTTCACTGCGAAACACGTTATTTCTTTGTATTTAATCGTTTCATGAATGTTTCGTGAAATAACAATGATTTAGCGGAGATTTAACTTAATTTTGATGTTTTCTGAGATTTCTAGCTTCTTTCTCTGCGAAACACGTTATTTCGTTGAATTTCATCGTTTCATGAATGTTTCGTGAAATAACCATGATTGAGCGGAGATTTAGTTAATTTTGATGTTTTCTGAGATTTCTTGCTACTTTCACTGCGAAACACGACATTTCGTTGAATTTCATCATTTCATGAATGTTTCGTGAAAAAACCATGAGTTAGCGTAGATTTAGCTTAATTTTGATGTTTTCATTGAAATCTAGCTACTTTCACTACGAAACACGATATGTCGTTGAATTTCATCGTTTCATGAATGTTTCGTGAAATAACCATGTTATAGCGGAGATTTAGCTTAATTTGGATGTTTACTGACATTTCTAGCTACTTTCACTGCGAAACACGATATTTCGTTGAATTTCATCGTTTCGTGAATGTTTCGTGGAATATCCATGGTTTAGCGTATATTTAGATTAATTTTGAGGTTTTCATAGATATCTAGCTACTTTCACTACGAAACAAGCTATTTCGTTGAATTTCATCGTTTCATGAATGTTTCGTGCAATAACCATGAATTAGCGTAGATTTAGCTTTATTTTGATGTTTTCATAGATATCTGCCTACATTCACTACGAAACACGTTATTTCGTTGAATATCATCGTTCCATGATTGGTTCGTGAAATAAACATTATTTAGCGTAGATTTAGCTTAATGTTGACATTTTCATAGGTATCTAGCTACATTCACTGCGAAACACGATATATCGTTGAATTTCATCGTTTCATGAATGTTTCGTGAAATAACCAAGTTTTAGCGGAGATTTAGCTTTATTATGTTGCTCTCTGACATTTCTTACTACTTTCACTGCGAAACACGATATTTCGTTTAATTTCATCGTTTCTTGAATTACTCGTGAAATATCGATGTTTTAGCGTAGATTTAGCTTTATTTTTAAATTTTCATAGATATCTAGCTACATTCACTGCGAAACACGTAATTTCGATGAATTTCATCGTTTCATGAATGTTTCGTGAAATAACGATGTTTTAGCGGAGATTTAGCTTAATTTTGATGTTTACTGGGATTTCTAGCTACTTTCACTGCGAAACACGTTATTTCGTTGTATTTCATCGTTTCATGAATGTTTCGTGAAATAACCATGTTTTAGCGGAGATTTAGCTTAATTTTGATGTTTTCATAGATATCTAGCTACATTCACGTCGAAGCACGTTATTTCGTTGAATATCATCGTTTCATGAATGTTTCGTGAAATAACCATGTTTTAGCGGAGATTTAGCTTAACTTTGATGTTTTCTGACATTTCTTGTTACTTTCACTGCGAAACACGATATTTCGTTTACTTTCATCGTTTCATGAATGTTTCGTGAAATAACCGTGATTTAGCGGAGATTTAGCTTAATTTTGATGTTTTCTGAGATTTCTAGCTACTTTCACTGCGAAACACGTTATTTCGTTGTATTTAATCGTTTCATGAATGCTTCGTGAAATAACAATGATTTAGCGGAGATTTAACTTAATTTTGATGTTTTCTGAGATTTCTAGCTACTTTCTCTGCGAAACACGTTATTTCGTTGAATTTCATCGTTTCATGAATGTTTCGTGAAATAACCATGATTGAGCGGAGATTTACTTAATTTTGATGTTTTCTGAGATTTCGTGCTACTTTCACTGCGAAACACGATATTTCGTTGAATTTCATCGTTTCATGAATGTTTCGTGAAAAAACCATGAGTTAGCGTAGATTTAGCTTAATTTTGATGTTTTCATTGAATTCTAGCTACTTTCACTACGAAACACGATATGTCGTTGAATTTCATCGTTTCATGAATGTTTCGTGAAATAACCATGTTATAGCGGAGATTTAGCTTAATTTGGATGTTTTCTGACATTTCTAGCTACTTTCACTGCGAAACACGATATTTCGTTGAATTTCATCGTTTCGTGAATGTTTCGTGGAATATCCATGATTTAGCGTATATTTAGATTAATTTTGAAGTTTTCATAGATATCTAGCTACTTTCACTACGAAACAAGCTATTTCGTTGAATTTCATCGTTTCATGAATGTTTCGTGCAATAACCATGAATTAGCGTAGATTTAGCTTTATTTTGATGTTTTCATAGATATCTGCCTACATTCACTACGAAACACGTTATTTCGTTGAATATCATCGTTCCATGATTGGTTCGTGAAATAAACATTATTTAGCGTAGATTTAGCTTAATGTTGACATTTTCATAGGTATCTAGCTACATTCACTGCGAAACACGATATATCGTTGAATTTCATCGTTTCTGAATGTTTCGAGAAATAACCAAGCTTTAGCGTAGATTTAGCTTTATTTTGATGTTTTCATAGATATCTAGCTACATTCACTACGATACACGTTATTTCGTTGAATTTGATCGTTTCATGAATGTATCGTGAAATAACCATGATTTAGCGGAGATTTCACTTAATTTTGATGTTTTCTGAGATTTCTAGCTACTATCACTGCGAAACACGTTATTTCGTTGTATTTCATCGTTTCTAGAATGTTTCGTGAAATAACCCTGATTTAGCGGTGATTTAACATAATTTTGATGTTTTCTGAGATTTCTAGATTCATTCAATGCGAAAAACGGTATTTCGCTGAATTTCATCGTTTCATATATGTTTCGTGAAATAACAATGTTTTAGCGTAGATTAAGCGTAATTTTGATATTTCAGACATGTCTAGCTACATTCACAACGAAACACGTTATTTCGCTGAATTTCATCGATTCATGAATGTTTCGTGTAATTACAATGATTTAGCGGAGATTTCGCTTAATTTTGATGTTTACTGAGATTTCTTGCTACTTTCACTGTGAAACACGATATTTCGCTGAATTTCATCGTTTCATGAATGTTTCGTGAAATAACCATGTTTTAGCGGAGATTTAGCTTAATTTTGATGTTTTCATAGATATCTAGCTACATTCACGTCGAAGCACGTTATTTCGTTGAATATCATCGTTTCATGTTTGTTTCGTGAAATAACCATGTTTTAGAAGAGATTTAGCTTAATTTTGATGTTTTCTGACATTTCTTGCTACTTTCACTGCGAAACACGATATTTCGTTTCCTTTCATCGTTTCATGAATGTTTCGTGAAATAACCGTGATTTAGGGGAGATTTAGCTTAATTTTGATGTTTTCTGAGATTTCTAGCTACTATCTCTGCGAATCACGTTATTTCTTTGTATTACATCGTTTCATGAATGTTTCGTGAAATAACCATGATTTAGCGGAGATTTAAATTAATTTTGATGTTTTCTGAGATTTCTAGCTACTTTCACTGCGAAACACGTTATTTCGTTGAATTTCATCTTTTCATGAATGTTTCGTGAAATAACCTTGATTGAGTGGAGATTTCGCTTAATTTTGATGTTTTCTGACATTTCTTGCTACTTTCACTGCGAAACACGATATTTCGTTTACTTTCATCGTTTCATGAATGTTTCGTGAAATAACCGTGATTTAGCGGAGATTTAGCTTAATTTTGAGGTTTTCTGAGATTTCTAGCTACTTTCACTGCGAAACACGTTATTTCTTTGTATTTAATCGTTTCATGAATGTTTCGTGAAATAACAATGATTTAGCGGAGATTTAACTTAATTTTGATGTTTTCTGAGATTTCTAGCTTCTTTCTCTGCGAAACACGTTATTTCGTTGAATTTCATCGTTTCATGAATGTTTCGTGAAATAACCATGATTGAGCGGAGATTTAGTTAATTTTGATGTTTTCCGAGATTTCTTGCTACTTTCACTGCGAAACACGACATTTCGTTGAATTTCATCATTTCATGAATGTTTCGTGAAAGAACCATGAGTTAGCGTAGATTTAGCTTAATTTTGATGTTTTCATTGAAATCTAGCTACTTTCACTACGAAACACGATATGTCGTTGAATTTCATCGTTTCATGAATGTTTCGTGAAATAACCATGTTATAGCGGAG
Source organism: Tetragonula carbonaria (assembly GCA_032399595.1). Taxonomy (NCBI): domain Eukaryota; kingdom Metazoa; phylum Arthropoda; class Insecta; order Hymenoptera; family Apidae; genus Tetragonula; species Tetragonula carbonaria. The sequence continues at coordinate 127,144 of JAUCRC010000050.1, forward strand.
ATTTAGCTTAATTTGGATGTTTACTGACATTTCTAGCTACTTTCACTGCGAAACACGATATTTCGTTGAATTTCATCGTTTCGTGAATGTTTCGTGGAATATCCATGATTTAGCGTATATTTAGATTAATTTTGAAGTTTTCATAGATATCTAGCTACTTTCACTACGAAACAAGCTATTTCGTTGAATTTCATCGTTTCATGAATGTTTCGTGCAATAACCATGAATTAGCGTAGATTTAGCTTTATTTTGATGTTTTCATAGATATCTGCCTACATTCACTACGAAACACGTTATTTCGTTGAATATCATCGTTCCATGATTGGTTCGTGAAATAAACATTATTTAGCGTAGATTTAGCTTAATGTTGACATTTTCATAGGTATCTAGCTACATTCACTGCGAAACACGATATATCGTTGAATTTCATCGTTTCATGAATGTTTCGTGAAATAACCAAGTTTTAGCGGAGATTTAGCTTTATTATGTTGCTCTCTGACATTTCTTACTACTTTCACTGCGAAACACGATATTTCGTTTAATTTCATCGTTTCTTGAATGATTCGTGAAATATCGATGTTTTAGCGTAGATTTAGCTTTATTTTGAAATTTTCATAGATATCTAGCTACATTCACTGCGAAACACGTAATTTCGATGAATTTCATCGTTTCATGAATGTTTCGTGAAATAACGATGTTTTAGCGGAGATTTAGCTTAATTTTGATGTTTTCTGACATTTCTAGCTACTTTCACTGCGAAACACGTTATTTCGTTGTATTTCATCGTTTCATGAATGTTTCGTGAAATAACCATGTTTTAGCGGAGATTTAGCTTAATTTTGATGTTTTCATAGATATCTAGCTACATTCACGTCGAAGCACGTTATTTCGTTGAATATCATCGTTTCATGAATGTTTCGTGAAATAACCATGTTTTAGCGGAGATTTAGCTTAACTTTGATGTTTTCTGACATTTCTTGTTACTTTCACTGCGAAACACGATATTTCGTTTACTTTCATCGTTTCATGAATGTTTCGTGAAATAACCGTGATTTAGCGGAGATTTAGCTTAATTTTGATGTTTTCTGAGATTTCTAGCTACTTTCACTGCGAAACACGTTATTTCGTTGTATTTAATCGTTTCATGAATGTTTCGTGAAATAACAATGATTTAGCGGAGATTTAACTTAATTTTGATGTTTTCTGAGATTTCTAGCTACTTTCTCTGCGAAACACGTTATTTCGTTGAATTTCATCGTTTCATGAATGTTTCGTGAAATAACCATGATTGAGCGGAGATTTAGTTAATTTTGATGTTTTCTGAGATTTCGTGCTACTTTCACTGCGAAACACGATATTTCGTTGAATTTCATCGTTTCATGAATGTTTCGTGAAAAAACCATGAGTTAGCGTAGATTTAGCTTAATTTTGATGTTTTCATTGAATTCTAGCTACTTTCACTACGAAACACGATATGTCGTTGAATTTCATCGTTTCATGAATGTTTCGTGAAATAACCATGTTATAGCGGAGATTTAGCTTAATTTGGATGTTTTCTGACATTTCTAGCTACTTTCACTGCGAAACACGATATTTCGTTGAATTTCATCGTTTCGTGAATGTTTCGTGGAATATCCATGATTTAGCGTATATTTAGATTAATTTTGAAGTTTTCATAGATATCTAGCTACTTTCACTACGAAACAAGCTATTTCGTTGAATTTCATCGTTTCATGAATGTTTCGTGCAATAACCATGAATTAGCGTAGATTTAGCTTTATTTTGATGTTTTCATAGATATCGGCCTACATTCACTACGAAACACGTTATTTCGTTGAATATCATCGTTCCATGATTGGTTCGTGAAATAAACATTATTTAGCGTAGATTTAGCTTAATGTTGACATTTTCATAGGTATCTAGCTACATTCACTGCGAAACACGATATATCGTTGAATTTCATCGTTTCTGAATGTTTCGAGAAATAACCAAGCTTTAGCGTAGATTTAGCTTTAATTTTGATGTTTTCATAGATATCTAGCTACATTCACAACGATACACGTTATTTCGTTGAATTTCATCGTTTCATGAATGTTTCGTGAAATAACCATGTTTTAGCGGAGATTTAGCTTAATTCTGATGTTTTCTTAGATATCTAGCTACATTCACTTTGAAGCACGTTATTTCGTTGAATATCATCGTTTCATGAATGATTCGTGAAATATCCATGCTTTAGCGGAGATTTAGCTTAATTTTGATGTTTTCTGACATTTCTTGCAACTTTCACTGCGAAACACGATATGTTGTTTTCTTTCTTCGTTTCATGAATGTTTCGTGAAATAACCGTGATTTAGCGGAGATTTAGCTTAATTTTGATGTTTTCTGAGATTTCTAGCTACTTTCACTGCGAAACACGTTATTTCGTTGAATTTCATCGTTTCATTAAAGTTTCATGAAATAACCATGTTTTAGCGGAGATTATGCTTAATATGGATGTTTTCTGACATTTCTTGCTACTTTCACTGCGAAAAACGATATTTCGTGGAATTTCATCGTTTCATGAATGTTTCGTGAAATAACAGTAATTAAGCGGAGATTTAGCTTAATTTTGATGTTTTCTGATATTTCCTGCTTCTTTCACTGCGAAACACGTTATTTCGTTGAATTGCATCGTTCCAAGAATGTTTCGTGAAATAACCATGATTTAGCGGAGATTTAACTTAATTTTGAAGTTTTCTGAGATTTCTAGCTACTATCACTGCGAAACACGTTATTTCGTTGTATTTCATCGTTTCTAGAATGTTTCGTGAAATAACCCTGATTTAGCGGTGATTTAACATAATTTTGATGTTTTCTGAGATTTCTAGATTCATTCAATGCGAAAAACGGTATTTCGCTGAATTTCATCGTTTCATATATGTTTCGTGAAATAACAATGTTTTAGCGTAGATTAAGCGTAATTTTGATATTTCAGACATGTCTAGCTACATTCACTGCGAAACACGTTATTTCGCTGAATTTCATCGATTCATGAATGTTTCGTGTAATTACAATGATTTAGCGGAGATTTCGCTTAATTTTGATGTTTACTGAGATTTCTTGCTACTTTCACTGTGAAACACGATATTTCGCTGAATTTCATCGTTTCATGAATGTTTCGTGAAATAACCATGTTTTAGCGGAGATTTAGCTTAATTTTGATGTTTTCATAGATATCTAGCTACATACACGTCGAAGCACGTTATTTCGTTGTATATCATCGTTTCATGTTTGTTTCGTGAAATAACCATGTTTTAGAAGAGATTTAGCCTAATTTTGATGTTTTCTGACATTTCTTGCTACTTTCACTGCGAAACACGATATTTCGTTTCCTTTCATCGTTTCATGAATGTTTCGTGAAATAACCGTGATTTAGGGGAGATTTAGCTTAATTTTGATGTTTTCTGAGATTTCTAGCTACTATCTCTGCGAATCACGTTATTTCGTTGTATTACATCGTTTCATGAATGTTTCGTGAAATAACCATGATTTAGCGGAGATTTAAATTAATTTTGATGTTTTCTGAGATTTCTATCTACTTTCACTGCGAAACACGTTATTTCGTTGAATTTCATCGTTTCATGAATGTTTCGTGAAATAACCATGATTGAGCGGAGATTTAGTTAATTTCGATGTTTTCTGATATTTCTTGCTACTTTAACTGCGAAACACGATATTTCGTTGAATTTCATCGTTTCATGAATGTTTCGTGAAAAAACCATGAGTTAGCGTAGATTTAGCTTCATTTTGATGTTTTCATTGAAATCTAGCTACTTTCACTACGAAACACGATATGTCGTTGAATTTCATCGTTTCATGAATGTTTCGTGAAATAACCATGTTATAGCGGAGATTTAGCTTAATTTGGATGTTTACTGACATTTCTAGCTACTTTCACTGCGAAACACGATATTTCGTTGAATTTCATCGTTTCGTGAATGTTTCGTGGAATATCCATGATTTAGCGTATATTTAGATTAATTTTGAAGTTTTCATAGATATCTAGCTACTTTCACTACGAAACAAGCTATTTCGTTGAATTTCATCGTTTCATGAATGTTTCGTGCAATAACCATGAATTAGCGTAGATTTAGCTTTATTTTGATGTTTTCATAGATATCTGCCTACATTCACTACGAAACACGTTATTTCGTTGAATATCATCGTTCCATGATTGGTTCGTGAAATAAACATTATTTAGCGTAGATTTAGGTTAATGTTGACATTTTCATAGGTATCTAGCTACATTCACTGCGAAACACGATATATCGTTGAATTTCATCGTTTCATGAATGTTTCGTGAAATAACCAAGTTTTAGCGGAGATTTAGCTTTATTATGTTGCTCTCTGACATTTCTTACTACTTTCACTGCGAAACACGATATTTCGTTTAATTTCATCGTTTCTTGAATGATTCGTGAAATATCGATGTTTTAGCGTAGATTTAGCTTTATTTTGAAATTTTCATAGATATCTAGCTACATTCACTGCGAAACACGTAATTTCGATGAATTTCATCGTTTCATGAATGTTTCGTGAAATAACGATGTTTTAGCGGAGATTTAGCTTAATTTTGATGTTTTCTGGGATTTCTAGCTACTTTCACTGCGAAACACGTTATTTCGTTGTATTTCATCGTTTCATGAATGTTTCGTGAAAAAACCATGAGTTAGCGTAGATTTAGCTTCATTTTGATGTTTTCATTGAAATCTAGCTACTTTCACTACGAAACACGATATGTCGTTGAATTTCATCGTTTCATGAATGTTTCGTGAAATAACCATGTTATAGCGGAGATTTAGCTTAATTTGGATGTTTACTGACATTTCTAGCTACTTTCACTGCGAAACACGATATTTCGTTGAATTTCATCGTTTCGTGAATGTTTCGTGGAATATCCATGATTTAGCGTATATTTAGATTAATTTTGAAGTTTTCATAGATATCTAGCTACTTTCACTACGAAACAAGCTATTTCGTTGAATTTCATCGTTTCATGAATGTTTCGTGCAATAACCATGAATTAGCGTAGATTTAGCTTTATTTTGATGTTTTCATAGATATCGGCCTACATTCACTACGAAACACGTTATTTCGTTGAATATCATCGTTCCATGATTGGTTCGTGAAATAAACATTATTTAGCGTAGATTTAGCTTAATGTTGACATTTTCATAGGTATCTAGCTACATTCACTGCGAAACACGATATATCGTTGAATTTCATCGTTTCATGAATGTTTCGTGAAATAACCAAGTTTTAGCGGAGATTTAGCTTTATTATGTTGCTCTCTGACATTTCTTACTACTTTCACTGCGAAACACGATATTTCGTTTAATTTCATCGTTTCTTGAATGATTCGTGAAATATCGATGTTTTAGCGTAGATTTAGCTTTATTTTGAAATTTTCATAGATATCTAGCTACATTCACTGCGAAACACGTAATTTCGATGAATTTCATCGTTTCATGAATGTTTCGTGAAATAACAATGTTTTAGCGGAGATTTAGCTTAATTTTGATGTTTTCTGAGATTTCTAGCTACTTTCACTGCGAAACACGTTATTTCGTTGAATTTCATCGTTTCATGAATGTTTCGTGAAATAAACATGTTTTAGCGGAGATTTAGCTTAATTTTGATGTTTTCATAGATATCTAGCTACATTCACTGCGAAACACGTTATTTCGTTGAATTTCATCGTTTCATGAATGTTTCGTGAAATAAACATGTTTTAGCGGAGATTTAGCTTAAATTTGATGTTTTCTGACATTTCTTGCTACTTTCACTGCGAAACACGATATTTCGTTGAATTTCATCGTTTCATGAATGTTTCGTGAAATAACCGTGATTTAGCGGAGATTTAGCTTAATTTTGATGTTTTCTGAGATTTCTAGCTACTTTCACTGCGAAACACGTTATTTCGTTGTATTTCATCGTTTCATGAATGTTTCGTGAAATAACAATGATTTAGCGGAGATTTAACTTAATTTTGATGTTTTCTGTGATTTCTAGCTACTTTCACTGCGAAACACGTTATTTCGTTTATTTCATCGTTTCATGAATGTTTCGTGAAATAACCATGATTGAGCGGAGATTTAGTTAATTTTGATGTTTCTGAGATTTCTTGCTACTTTCACTGCGAAACACGATATTTCGTTGAATTTCATCGTTTCATGAATGTTTCGTGAAATAACCATGATTTAGCGAAGATTTAGCTTAATTTTGATGTTTTCATAGATAACTTGCTACTTTCACTGCGAAAGCGTTATTTCGTTGAATTTCATCGTTTCATGAATGTCCCGTGAAATAACCATCATTTAGCGAAGATTTAGCTTAATTTTGATGTTCTCATAGATATCCAGCTACTTTCACTGCGAATATGTTATTTTGTTGATTTCATTGTTTCATGAATGTTTTGTGAAATAACCATGATCGAGCGGAGATTTAGTTAACTTTGATGTTTTCTAATTTTTGTGTCACTTTCACTGCGAAACGACCTTTCGTTGAATATTTATCGTTTCATGAATGTTTCGTGAAATAACCATGTTTTAGCGGAGATTTAGCTTAACTTTGATGTTTTCTGACATTTCTTGCTACTTTCATGAAACACGATATTTCGTCTACTTTCACCGTTTCATGAATGTTTCGTGAACAACCGTGATTGCTGAATATTTAGCTTAATTTTGATGTTTTCTGAGATTTCTAGCTACTTTCACTGCGAAACACGATATTTCGTTGAATTTCATCGTTTCATGAATGTTTCGTGAAATAACCGTGATTTAGCGGAGATTTAACTTAATTTTGATGTTTTCTGAGATTTCTAGCTACTTTCACTGCGAAACACGTTATTTCGTTGAATTTCATCGTTTCATGAATGTTTCGTGAAAACCATGTTTTAGCGGAGATTATGCTTAACTTGGATGTTTACTGACATTTCTTGCTACTTTCACTGCGAAACACGATATTTCGGCGAATTTCATCGTTTCATGAATGTTTCGTGAAATAACCGTGATTTAGCGGAGATTTAGCTTTATCTTGATGTTTTCATAGATATCTAGCTACATTCACTACGAAACACGTTATTTCGTTGAATTTCATCGTTTCATGAATGTTTCGTGAAATAACCATGTTTTAGCGGAGATTTAGCTTAATTTTGATGTTTTCTGAGATTTCTTGCTACTTTCACTGCGAAACACGATATTTCGTTGAATTTCATCGTTTCATGAATGTTTCGTGAAATAACCATGTTTTAGCGGAGATTTAGCTTAATTTTGATGTTTTCATAGATATCTAGCTACATTCACTTCGAAGCACGTTATTTCGTTGAATTTCATCGTTTCATGAATGTTTCGTGAAATAACCATGTTTTAGCGGAGATTTAGCTTAATTTTGATGTTTTCTGACATTTCTTGCTACTATCACAGCGAAACACGATATTTCGTTTACTTTCACGTTTCATGAATGTTTCGTGAAATAACCGTGATTTAGCGGAGATTAAGCATTTTGATGTCTCTATATCTAGCTACTTTCACTGCGAAACACGTTATTTCGTTGTATTACATCGTTTCATGAATGTTTCGTGAAATAACAACGATTTAGCGGAGATCTAATTTTGATGTTTCTAGATATTCAGCTACTTTCACTGCGAAACACGTTATTTCGCTGAATTTCATCGTTTCATGAATGTTTCGTGAAATTACAATGATTTAGCGGAGATGTCTCTTAATTTTGATGTTTTCTGAGATTTCTTGCTACTTTCACTGCGATACACGATTTTACGCTGAATTTCATCGTTTCATGAATGTTTCGTGAAATAACCATGTTTTAGCGGAGATTTAGCTTAATTCTGATGTTTTCTTAGATATCTAGCTACATTCACTTTGAAGCACGTTATTTCGTTGAATATCATCGTTTCATGAATGATTCGTGAAATATCCATGTTTTAGCGGAGATTTAGCTTAATTTTGATGTTTTCTGACAATTCTTGCAACTTTCACTGCGAAACACGATATGTTGTTTTCTTTCATCGTTTCATGAATGTTTCGTGAAATAACCGTGATTTAGCGGAGATTTAGCTTAATTCTGATGTTTTCTGAGATTTCTAGCTACTTTCACTGCGAAACACGTTATTTCGTTGAATTTCATCGTTTCATTAAAGTTTCATGAAATAACCATGTTTTAGCGGAGATTATGCTTAATATGGATGTTTTCTGACATTTCTTGCTACTTTCACTGCGAAACACGTTATTTCGTTGAATTTCATCGTTTCATGAATGTTTCGTGAAATAACAATAATTTAACGCAGATTTAGTTTAATTTTGATGTTTTCAGAGATATCTAGCTACATTCACGAAACACGTAATTTCGTTGAATTTCATCGTTTCATGAATGTTTCGTGAAATAACGATGTTTTAGCGTAGATTTAGCTTAATTTTGATGTTTTCTAGATATCTAGCTACATTCACTGCGAAACACGTTATTTCGTTGAATTTCATCGTTTCATGAATGTTTCGTGAAATAACCATGATTTAGCGGAGATTTAGCTTAATTTTGATGTTTTCATAGATATCTAGCTACATTCACTTCGAAACACGTTATTTCGTTGAATTTCATCGTTTCATGAATGTTTCGTGAAATAACCATGTTTTAGCGGAGATTTAGCTTAATTTTGATGTTTTCTGACATTTCTAGCTACTTTCACTGCGAAACACGATATTTCGTTTAATTTCATCGTTTCATGAATGTTTCGTGAAATAACCATGATTTAGCGGAGATTTAGCTTAATTTTGATGTTTTCTGAGATTTCTAGCTACTTTCACTGCGAAACACGTTATTTCGTTGAATTTCATCGTTTCATGAATGTTTCGTGAAATAACCATGATTTAGCGGAGATTTATCTTAATTTTGATGTTTTCTGAGATTTCTAGCTACTCTCTTGCGAAACACGTTATTTCGTTGAATTTCATCGTTTCATGAATGTTTCGTGAAAAAACCATGTTTTAGCGGAGATTTAGTCTTAATTTTGATGTTTATGAATATTCTAGCTACTTTCACGAAACACGACATTCGTTGAATTTCATCGTTTCGTGAATGATTCGTGAAATATCGATGTTTTATCATAAATATCAGCTACATTCACTGCGAAACACGTAATTTCGATGAATTTCATCGTTTCATGAATGTTTCGTGAAATAACCATGATTTAGCGGAGATTTAGTTAATTGATGTTTTCTGCATTTCTAGCTACTTTCACTGCGAAACACGTTATTTCGTTGAATTTCATCGTTTCATGAATGTTTCGTGAAATAACCATGTTTTAGCGGAGATTTAGCTTAATTTTGATGTTTTCTGAGATTTCTAGCTACTTTCACTGCGAAACACGTTATTTCGTTGAATTTCATCGTTTCATGAATGTTTCGTGAAAAAACCATGATTTAGCGTAGATTTAGCTTCATTTTGATGTTTTCATTGAATCTAGCTACTTTCACTACGAAACACGATATGTCGTTGAATTTCATCGTTTCATGAATGTTTCGTGAAATAACCATGTTATAGCGGAGATTTAGCTTAATTTGGATGTTTACTGACATTTCTAGCTACTTTCACTGCGAAACACGATATTTCGTTGAATTTCATCGTTTCGTGAATGTTTCGTGGAATATCCATGATTTAGCGTATATTTAGATTAATTTTGAAGTTTTCATAGATATCTAGCTACTTTCACTACGAAACAAGCTATTTCGTTGAATTTCATCGTTTCATGAATGTTTCGTGCAATAACCATGAATTAGCGTAGATTTAGCTTTATTTTGATGTTTTCATAGATATCTGCCTACATTCACTACGAAACACGTTATTTCGTTGAATATCATCGTTCCATGATTGGTTCGTGAAATAAACATTATTTAGCGTAGATTTAGCTTAATGTTGACATTTTCATAGGTATCTAGCTACATTCACTGCGAAACACGATATATCGTTGAATTTCATCGTTTCATGAATGTTTCGTGAAATAACCAAGTTTTAGCGGAGATTTAGCTTTATTATGTTGCTCTCTGACATTTCTTACTACTTTCACTGCGAAACACGATATTTCGTTTAATTTCATCGTTTCTTGAATGATTCGTGAAATATCGATGTTTTAGCGTAGATTTAGCTTTATTTTGAAATTTTCATAGATATCTAGCTACATTCACTGCGAAACACGTAATTTCGATGAATTTCATCGTTTCATGAATGTTTCGTGAAATAACGATGTTTTAGCGGAGATTTAGCTTAATTTTGATGTTTTCTGGGATTTCTAGCTACTTTCACTGCGAAACACGTTATTTCGTTGTATTTCATCGTTTCATGAATGTTTCGTGAAATAA